>JANVCC010000190.1:61492-169849 GCA_025345505.1 Todiramphus chloris collaris
CGCGGCGGCGTAGCCCGGGCCGGGGGGGGGAGCGGGGGAGGCGGCCGGGGGAGGCGGCCAGTGCCACCTGCCGGAGCCGCTGCGCCGAGCGGGGCTTACCCCCCCCCGGCCCCGCCCGCCCCGCTTCCCCGGACCCGCTCCCCCCAGGCACGGCACGGCCTGGCCCGGCCCGGAACGGCCTCCCCGCCGCCCGGCACGGCCTGTCCCGGCCCGCCTCCCTCGGGGCCCGCCCCGCTCCCCCGCAGCCCGGCCCGCCTTCCGCCGCGCCCGGCCCGGCCTTCCCCGGCGCTCCGGGCCGGCCCCCCCGGCGTGCTTTAGGCAGCAGCTGGCTCTCGGCTCCCTCCCAGCGGCCCCGTGGCTCGCCCCGGCCCCCGGGGGAGAACCGGCCCTCCAAGGGCGCTCGTCGCCCCGTCGCTCTCGCTGCGGAGACTGGAGACCGGGGCCCTGATACGGCCGGCTCTGGGAGCACGGGAGAGGTGCCTCTGGTGGCACCGGGAGAAGGCTGCTGACGAGACAGGAGCAATAAAGGGCCCCTCGATGGCAAATCCACTACCGAGGAGGTGTTCATGGTACCAGCCCCTGCAGGACCCGTGGAGCATATCACCCAGAGAGAGAGACTTGAAACACCAGGCTGGCACCACAGAACCATAGACTGGTTTGGGTTGGGAGGGACGTTTTGAGCTCAGCCAGTCTAACGCCCCCCTGCACTGAACGGGGACATCTGCAACTAGACCAGGTTGCTCAGAGCCCCAGCCAACCTCACCTGCAATGGTTCCAGGGATGGGACATCGACCACCTCTCTGGGAAACCCAAACCAGGGTCTCACCACACTCAGCATCAAAAATTTCTTCCTTCTTTCCAGTCTAAATCTCTTTTAGTTTAAAAACATCACCCCTTGTCCTGTCACTGCAGGCCCTGATCAAAAGTTTGTCCCCATCTTTCTGACAGACCCCTTGAAGTGATGAAAGGCCACAAGAAGGTCTCCCAAGAGCCTTCTCCAGGCTGAACAATCATGGACCCACACAAGAAATACGGCAGGACCGGGGTGAGCAGAGGCAAGCCAAGGGAAGGTGCTCGAACAGAAGGCTGAGCTGAGGCGGCATGTATGGGGGCATCGGGATGAGCGTGCAGGGCTGAGCTCCAGGACTCAGGGGGCAGGACACTGGCTGGAGGACATCTGCTGGTGTGCAGCCCAAGCAGGACTGGATTTGCCAGTAAGGAAGCAGTGATGAGAAGCGTGCAGTGTGGAAGTGTCATTGGGAGCAGCATGTTAGAGCATGGCAGCAGAGGCTTGAGGCAGAAGCAAGTGGCACACTTAAACTGTTACAAACTTCATGTTCTAACTGTTACCCATCAGCAGCCACCACCACCCCAGATCACCCACTACCCAGGACCAACTGTTTACACGTGCCATCCTAACCCCCAGAGCCCTGTCTCCAGACCTACACCTCAGAATCCTCCACACCCCTTCCTAAGCACACACCATTCACCCAAACCCACTCCTGTCCCTGCTCGCAGGCTGAGTCCCTCAAAGGCCATGGTCAGCCGTGCCAGAGGGAGGCCAGAGGCAGGATGCTCCAAAAGCAGGACCACTGCAGTGGTGAGGTCATGCAGAGGCATGCAGTGAGGGGGAAGAGATGCTGTGGTGTGGTCCTGCCTGTCCTCACACCACGAGCCCGGCTCCTGCCCCACTATGGGGATACATGTTAGGGTATGTCTGTCAAGGTGCCTTCTGTGGGGAGAAGAGGATGCCTGGAGTGAGAAGCTTCTCATGGTGACCCCCCTTCCTTCCTCTGTAGGAGGAGAGCTAGGATAGAGCTGCCAAGGAGCTGAACCTCTTGTGCCAGCCTGGCACACGGCACACGCTGAATGTGTGCCCAGTGAGCTCACTGAGTCCCAGATTTGCTGATTTATTGAGCACGTGCACACTGCACACTCCTGCCCAAGAAACCCAGCCAGATCCTCCAGATCCAACCAGAGTTTCCTCCCCAGAGAGAAGACAGCCATGGCACCCAGAAACCAAGACTGGAAATTCCAGAACGCAGGGAATGCCAGACACAAAAGGCATCAGGAGGAGAAAAAGTGTCTGCCAGGAGCAGCATGAATACAAGGCAGAGTCTGAGGTCTAGCAGCAGACCTCGATCCCAGCAGATGGGGATGATGAGATTGTTATTAAAATTCAGAAAGACAGAGGTTCTCAATAAATCTGTCTGTCTGGTGTTTGGAAAGAAGCAGGATGCAGGGCTGATGGCAGATGAGAGTACTTCCACCCTCTGTCAGTAACCAAGGAGGATGTTCAGGAACATCTGTTGGAGATGGCTCTTGTTAAATCCTCAGGCCTGGAAAACACACTCTCAGCATCTCCTGAGAGATGACTGAGGAGGGATCTAGCTTGTAGTGGTGGCGGTTTTCTTGAAAAAATACTACCATACCAGAGGAATTGTAGAGGTACTTCCTTCCCATCCTGTCCTGTCACATCCCTCCCATTGCTCCCTCCTTGGAGAGGCAGCTGCCCCAGGGCCATGCTGGGGATCAAAGAGGTCTGTGGTTTGAGCCCATCTAGGACTCCAGCACATCCTCACAATTTTCTAGGCCTGTTTCTCTTGCAGAGTCCTCTGTGGCCATTTGAGAGGTGGGAACCTGGCCTAACATAGTCACATTCTCTGATCTGTGCCCTGTGGTGCATCCCCTTCTCACTTGAGGCTTCAACAGAGCTTGGAGGGCCATCAAGGAGAATATCCCTGGACTCACTTGAGCCCTCAGATTTGAGCTCTCCCTGAAGATTGCCTTCCCCTGAGCCAAACCACCCACAGAGTAACATGGGGCAGCAGGGTAAGGAGAACATAGCTGGGGTGGGAACCCCCCTCAGGAGACTTCTTTGTTCTTGGGGAGCTGTGAAGGGGAGTCCAGAAGGAGGCTGAATGAGGTCTTTACACCCAGCATGGCTCAGCACAGGCACAGGCTGCTCATATTTTTTTCTGCAGTTGTGACGAGACACCGGCGACACGTCTCCATTCACAGCCACCCGTTTCAGGTCTGAAGAAGCAGCGACAGATTTCCGCAGTCATGCCGCCAAAGTCAAGCTCCATCTGCGTCTCACGCCGCAGCTGGTGTTGCTCCAATCCCCAACTGTTTACATCCCTTGTATCTGATGCACGTTGGGACCCTGGTTTGTTGCCTGCACTGTAGAGACTGGCCCTGATACCACAACGGTGGCCGCGGTGCCACCCACCTGTGAGTCGCGATGGCCCAGCGGATGGCCGTGACAGATGGCTGGCGTGTAGCGTTGCTTGTATAGGGGCTGGCAGGGGACGTGGGGTGGGACTGGCAGACGGGAAAGGACCAGGGAGCACACACTGCAACACTCACATGTTAGACTCCACATTTCAGCTGCTCTCTCATGCGGCCGCAGTGACAAGACTCTAGTGGGATGTGCAGCCCTGGGGGCTGCCTGCTGCTCATGCTGCCTATGGAGGCCCCAGGAAGGAGTGAAGAATGGTGGTGGAGCCACTGTGCGTGGTCCTCAGGAGAACAACCCATGGCTGCGCAGAAGTGGTTTTTGTCTCGCTCACCTAATGCTGTGGCCTGCAAGGATCTGGGGCTGGACTTCTGCACCCGAAGTTCTACTCCCACTCCCCTCCATCTCTGGAGGGCCCAGGAGCTTTTCTCTGTTGTCTCTAGGCTGGAGCTCACAGCACAGCCCTTCCTCTCACCCAAGGCAGCAATAGCTGCTCGCCTGGGTAAACACTTGCCAGGCAGGTTGGAGCACGCACCAGGAAGAAAAAGCACAACAACGTCTTCCGGGCTCCTGCCAGCCCTGCAGAGAGTTGTATGTGTCCTCAGCCCTCATCCATCCTCCTGGGCTTCAGGAGCTGCTTCAGCTACCCTGAGCTCTCCTTCTGCTCACCCAGAGCTTGGGACAGAAGCCCTGTTTGGCAGCCAGGCCAAGAACAGATACACGGGACTTTCCCTGGGTCTAGGAGTGCTCAGGCCACATCATGCCAGCAAACCTTCCCCTCCAGTTTAACCCTGAGTGGTGTGGACACAGCCCAGCATCGCCCAGGCAGCAGCTTCTGGTGACTCAGAGGAGAAGGCCTCTGCTCCTGCATGCTTTTGAGGAGGTGCTAGAAGATGATTCACCCATCAGTGATGTGGGGACTGAATTCAGCATTTCACTCACGCTTGCCAGCATGTTACTTGAGTCAGGTGTGGGGTCAGCTGCTATCCCTGATGCCAGCACCAACCCTGGCTTGCAGGGGAGCCTGCAGCCCGTTGAAACTTCAGGTAGTTCTTCCACAGCTTCAAATAAAAGCCATTCCCAGGAGCTTAGAAATGTCTGTGGTGACTCCAGCCCCTTGCCTCCTCAGAAGCACCCTACATGAGCCCTGTTGTGCAGCGCAGCAGGGACCCAGAAGATGTCACATGTGCTGTGTGACACCTCAACCTCTCCTGAGGTCTGGGTACAGCAGGGGACAACTGGAAAGTGGTGACTGTGACACCAAAAATGCTTCCCAGGAGGCAGCCAGGGAGCCCCAGACTGACAAATGACACATCTGTTCTCTGCAAATGAACAAAAATTGGCATAAGGAGCAGGAAACTGGCATCATTAGGGGACAGATGGATAAATTTGACATATTGGGAAAGAGTTGACACAGCTCTCTTACAGTGAATTTCTTTTCTCCAAAGCCAGTGGCTTTCTTGGAAAGAGACAGAAGGTACCTGAGGGGGATCCAGCTGGGAGGGGTCACCTGCATTTCCACAACCAGAACCTTTGATGAGATGGGGTCAGTAGAGAAGTGACAAAATCCACTAATAATATTGAATTATTCTGGACACCGTGGATGAATGCTATGAATTGCAGGAGGAGTTTCAGAGGCTGAGCAACTTGGCAGTAAAACGAGACAAAAGCCAGTGTCAGGGAAGTGACACACACAGGGAAACCAAGCCCAGCCTTGTGTCTGCAGTGATGGGCTCTGAGACCAGGAGCTCTGACAGACTGTGAAAACATCCCCTCAGCACTCAGCAGAGGTCAAAAATGGCAAAACCTCTCCATCATAACTGACAGGAAGGGTTTGGAAATGGTAGAGATGGCACCAGAGGTTCCACTATTCCCTGGTCAGTCCCAGCCTGTGTGCAGTTCTGGTTCCTGCATCCTGAGGATACAGCAGAGCTGGAAAATGTAGAGAAGGGTGACAGGATGATCAAAGGTTTCTGCACATGGGGGGTGTGATGGACCAAGGCTCTTTGGCACGGAAAAGAGACAACTGGGGTCACAATGCAGAGATGTGTGTGTCTGGGGGAATGTGGGGAGGGACTGGTGGATCAGGGGTGGACACAAGGAGGTGATTTGGCTCACAGCAGCCCTCCCTGCCACGGAGGGCTGCAAATGCTACACAGCTTGGGAACAAGACCAGACAAATCCACAGAAAGAAATCCATTGAATGCCACTTGTCCTGGTTTGAGATAGAATGGAACTGACTCTGCTCAGTGATTCCACTTTTCATCTCAATCTTTTGTAAGTAATGGCACTTTCTGAAGTCAATGGCAGATTTTTGCATACAGTCTATGCTTCCAGCAGTGATAACGCTCCATGGTCAGAGTTACCACCCCTTGGTTGGGGTCTGCAGACCGAGGTCACTGTTAGATCTTGTGTATGACATTGGGGGTGCAGAAAGTAAGAGTTGGCACCTGCAGGGAGGAGCAGCCACTACAGGTGACTCCAAACTGACCAACAAGGGATTCTATCCCATATACATCATATTCGGTATAAAGCTGAGGAATCAGGAGGCTCTTATTCAATGGCTGGCATCCGAGGAAGGACTCTGTTCTGCCTTCAACCCTGAACTGTGTGTTCCTGAATCCAATTCCAGAATCCAGCTCCTGAATCCAGCTCCCATCTGCTGCTGAGTTGTCTGGGATGTCCCCAGTGCCTGTTCCACAGCAACCAGTGGTGACGGTGACATAATTGCAATCAGGGTGGTTGGATTCAATATTGGTTTTGTATATATTTGTATATATTCCATTTTGTTATTATTGTTATTTTCATTAAAGCTTAGTTTTCTTTTCCAAACCATAAGTGCCTTATTCCCTTTCTCTTCCTTTTGGGAAGGGAGAGGCGTTAACAGAGAGTGTCTGTCATTTGTCTCATGGCCGTCTCTGACCCTAAACCTACACACCACTGGATACAAAGTCTGGAACAAAGGAACTGTGCAAATATTTCAAGGCAGAGATCGTGTCCAGGGGACATGTTGCTACATATTTGCACCAGGACACCATCAAAGACAGGACAGTGGGTGAGACGGGCTGCTCTCACCATAGCAGCTGCCCATGGGCAGGGAGATACTGCTCCCAGGTTCTTAGGTTCTTTACCACTCTTAGGAGCCTGCAGGCTTTGCTCATCCCTTCCAGATATCCCAGCTCCCATCAGGCTGGAAGGAAATGGCACATAGCAGCCATGCCCACCCATTCCAGCTCCATGCCAGGTGCCCGGAGGGAGGGAGGGTGTGTGCTGGCATGGAAGGGATGCTCTGCACAAGACTCTCCATGGCCCTTTCTCACCCCAGCTGGTGGCAATGAGGTGGCAAGGGCCAAAGACAAGCAATAAACTGGGTGAAAGCAAGGAGGAACATGGAAAACATGGGCCCACATCAAGTCCCCTGTATGATGTGACACATTGCTCCTCCCAAGCATCACAAAATAGGACATTTCTGCATCAACATACATGGGATGTAGACTTGATAAGTGTGTTCAGGCCACTCGGACTCTGTCTGTTTGTCTAGATGTGTGGGATACACCCAGAGAATGTGCATCTACCAGATGAAGCAAATTCTGGCAGACGTTTTTTGCAGCTCCCCAACCTTTCTGTCAAAAGACATCATTATGCAGTTGATAATATATTCAAAGCCATGCTAATTGACCAAAAGAAGAGGCAACAGCTCGCTGACAGACATCTGCCAGCGCAGAGTCAGATACCTCTGTTGCTGACTGCGATGAGCGCCTTCTCTGCCCACTCCCAGCGCTGACAGCCCTCTGCACATCCATGACCCCGAGTGTCATAACTGCTCTCTGCTGCGATCTGTTATTTCATTAACACTTGACGAGGTGTGGAGAGCTGTGGGGAACTTCATTTCCACAAATCCAGGCGCAGCACCCTGGAAACAAGCCAGCAGGAGTGACAGATAGAAGTAAAAAACGACTCCAGGACTGACACACAGAGGGTGAGAAACACTTCTTTCACCGACTAATCCTGGGTAAGGGTTTGAGGAAAATTTCCAAATAGCCACTGTGTAAACTCTTTGTCATCTTTTGGGGGTTTTCTTCGTATAATCATTTCACGTGGGCTTAAGCCCTGGGGAGTTGAAGCAGTGCCCACTGCCCGTGGAGACCGCAGGAGCTCTCTGCAACTGCCCTCAGTATTTCAGCAGCGAATCTAGACTCGTGGCAGGGAAACCTCATGACAGACACTGGCTGGGTGGGAACACCTTTATTATATCATGGAAATCTCATGGCCTCCTCTAGCCACCTGCTTTCACACTCTGCCCAGCCAGGTTGATGCTCCCAGTGCTCCAGCCATAACACAAATTCAACTCCTTCATTGCTGGCCCTTCAGTGTGAGGAATCTGTATCCGGGGGGTATTATTTGTCCCTACGAGGGGCTTGACCCTGCAAGGGCACAAAAGTGCCCAGGTGGGATAAGATGCTCGAATTCCTCCTCTGAATGAACAAAGGAAGTGGGATCAGCTGGGAGAGTGTGGATCTGAACTGGATAGCAAGCAGTAAAGTGGAATTGATTGGAGCTGCCTGCACTCATTGATCTGAGGCAGAGCAAAACTAAAGAGCTGGGAGCATTTGCAGCTCAATCTGAGTGACGTACTGGTTGGAAGCCTGTGCTCTGGGCCTGGCAGGGGACCTGTGTGCCCTGAGAAAGTGTTAATGGTGAGTTTGATTAATCCATCTGCAATGGCCACATTTACACAGCTGAGTCCTCCTCCAGACAGACTCTCACTAGCTTTATATTGCCACGGGGGTGTGAACCACCCCTGGCATCCCCTTATGTCTCTTAATAGGGCTGTCAACACCCATCAGGAAGATGGGCACAACAGACAAGAGGAAAACAGGGGATGCACCCCCCCACACAGAGGGGAGCAATTGCTTTTGCCACCAACCCAGCCCCATGTCTCCGAAAGGGCTGGGAAGCAGAAAACAAAGGTGAATCCAGAGAGTGGAGAGGAGAGGGCCGGGCAGGCTGCCTGGAAACATGTGGCTGCCCGTTTTCTGCCCACTCAGCATCACAAAGAGGGGTTGAAGGTGGCTGTGTGCAGGACATAAATCCCTGCTGCAGGAGGAGGCTCCCGGTTGTGGTGCAGACAAAGGCAGAGGCAGAGAGAGAACTCGGGCTGCCAGCTGGGATGAGGCAGGGCACACACAGACACGTGGCAGCATTTGTGTTGGGCTGTGGGGTGGCTGACTCTCCCCTGAGACACTCTTATCATGTCCCATCTTCAGCTGGATGTGGGACCCACAAGGAAAGGTCTCAAGAGGCTGCTCCAGGCTTTGTGCTCCCCCAAGGTGCTCCCCCTCCCCGCTCCATACATTTTGGGCACCGTTGTCCTTATCTCTGACGGTCAGAGACAAGCAAGGAGATCACAAAACATAACCAAGCAGAAAATCATTCTGTTGTAGCCAGACTGTAAAATGCCCTTTGAAGCTTGGGTTTTTGAAGAACCAGGACCCTCTCATATGCTGTTCTGAGCTAATAAAGCCTCTCAAGAACATCATAGCTGAACATTCATGTCAAGAAATGCTTGAGTCCTCCTTCAGTCCTTGGTGCACGTGTCACATGAGCTAGAAGAGGATGGGGAGGTGGGTGGCAGTGGCAGACCTGTGTACAGTTGCTTGCAACTCTCTCCCAGCTCAGATGTACTGTCCTTCACCCCCAAATCCCATCTATAAACATCCACCTCCAAAATTATCCCAGCCCCAGGACACTTCTCTGGCCTGCATCAGTCCAGCTTCTCCAGGCACCAGCACCACTCCTGGGTCTGGTTCAGGGTTCTGAGACCGAAAGAGAAGACAGTGGGACTTGCTCTGCCTCCTATCTGCCTCCTTGAGATGGGGAAAGGAGACCAGGTGCTGTCCCAGTGACGAAGCAGCTGAAGATGCTGCTCGAGGGGCAGAGCAGCCAAGACAGCAAGGCAGTGATGAATTGCTCTTGTCCCAGTGCCAGCCAGAAGATTTATGTTTGTGCCACGGAGTGGCAATGTCTGTACCCAGCAGCACTCCCTGCCTGGCTGCACCAGTGTTTCAACATCATAGGCACCTTTAAAATCCCATCGAATGCAACCCACAGGCATCAGAGAGCTTGGAGAAAAGCCATCAAGGGACAGAGCAAGGTGGGAAGAGCAGAAGAGCCTGCCTGGAGCAGCAGTCCTGCCCCAAGCAGAGCCCTAAGGGATCAGGTCATCTAGCAGACAGATGGTTGCCCCATGCCTCCCCCAGCTCATCCCTTTTCTTCCATGCCAAACGAACATGTCCTGGGAGGTCCAAACTATCTAGGCCAGACTAGCAGCATCATATGGACACAACCACTCAGCAGCCCCACTGTTGGGGCCCTCACAGCCTGGCCTGATTTCTTTAGAAGTGGTTGTATCTGAATCCTGTTGAAAAAGGCAGCTCATGGGTAGGAAGCTTTGCTGGGACAGGGCTACCACCACCAGTGATGGATGGGTGGCAACAGATTCATGCTGCCTCTTCCACACCCACAACGGCCCTGCCACTTGTCTCTATGTCCACTTGCCACCCCCCCTGCTCCCTTCCATGTTTGGTCAACTCCTCCTTATTGCCACAGCATTTATCTCAGTCATGACTGCTCCAGCAGTTGAGATCATTGTCATTCTGCTGCCTTTCCCCTTCAAGAAACATCTGCTGAGCTCCCAAAGCACAAGCACTGCTGCTGCTGCTTCCCTGCCCAAGGAGGAGTCTGCACTGTGCATGCCGTGTCAGCAGTACCTGGAACGTACCCATGCACTCATGAGCCCCGCATCACTCCAGGCCAAGAACCAGGAGAACCAGAATCCAGACCATGGTGGACACCAGCCTCAGGAGTCCCACTCTGTCTGCCCATGCAAATGCTGGAGGAGGAATCCCCTGGTCACTGTGTGCATTGCTGTAGGTTCTCCATCCCCACCAGGCATAGGCAGCATGTCCTGACAGAGGTGCTTCACACCTCCACACCATCCCACCTTTTCCCTTGGGTTCTTTTTCCCCACCACAGCTGCACCCACCCAACGCATCAATTGTCCAGGGCTGGGTGCAGGCCATCATGGAGATGGGTTTGTCCTTACACTGGTGACACACACCAGCTCAGTGGCATCGCAATCCTACCAGCTCAGTGTGGAAAAAGGCACAAGAGTCCAGACACAGTGTAGCACAAGGACCTCTCCCTTCCACAAGCTCATGACTTGAGATTTAGAGGTTGTGATGACCTCACCTCTATGGCTCAGCTGTCCCCTGTCCTGCAGGTATATGGGTGGTCAGATCTCTCCATGATGCAGCCAAGGAGCTGCTGATGGTGTTAAATTCCCTGGACATGGGAAGAGACACATGTTATCTCCTACCAGTGATGCTGCATCCACTTTAGGTCCAGCATGAGGACACAGATGGTGACAGATTTGTCCACAGATAAGCACAGTGTCCCTGCAGCCCTATGGGGTCCTTGGAGAGAGGACAAGGGAGGGAGAAGAACATAACTGGAGCAGGAGGGCAGTACCAAAAACCCCATGGACATCCGGGTCAGTCAGAGACACCACCAAAGAGCCATCCACCTGGTGAGCCACCTTTGATGTTCTGGACAGCATCTCCCATTGCAAAGGTTCACACCATGGATGAGGGACCAGCGTGCACACCAGTGCCCAGGGTGAGTCAGCAGCAAAAGCATCTGAATGAGAAAGAGGTTGGTGTAGATAAAGGGAGGACACAAAAGTGTCTTCCTCTACCACCTTATGCTCTTTTGTTTTGGGTATGAGCAAGATGAGGAGCTTAGGGTGGCAGAAGTAATTCACAGGGTAATCAAGGTGCACAGGGTCCTCCTCTGGTTGGTCCCAAGCCTCTGAAAAAGTCTTTTAGGTTCAGGACCCACCAGCTGCAGGGCATCCTTGCAGATATACAAGGACAGACGGGCAGTATGGCTGCAGAAGACCCTCTGTCTCTTCCAGCACCCCTCAAATGAAGGCAAGATGTGTCAAGAAGCGCATATATGGTGGCCTGTGATGAACTCGTTGCACATGCAGAAGCAGAGGTTCCTCTGACCGGCTCTTGCCTGTGCCAAAGCACAGAGGAATGAGTCATCTAGGCCACCCGAGCGCCTTGAAGTACCACGACTGCTCTAAAAATATTTTGCACAAAGAAAACCTTTTTTTGATCCCAGGTGTTTTGAATTCTTTGCGTAACTGAAAATAGCGAGCCTTTGGAGCACGCAAAGGCGGCGGCAGCAGTGAGGCAGACGGTCATTAACCATCGATGCGCGTTTCAGCAGGGAGCGCGGCCAGGCTGACACCGGCCACCGCTGCGGGGCACAAAAGACGACCACGTCCCTACTCCCTCGCCCCCCTCTCCGCAGTCACCTCCTGCTCTGCCAAGTGGGAAAGAGAAAGTTCCTTCCCTGAGAAACACCCACGGGGCTGAGAGGCGGGGTTACTGGGGGAGGGGAGTGTGAGGGACACAGTGAGGGTTGGGGGGAGGCACACGGTGGGAGTTGGGGCGAGGGGCACGGTGAGGGTTAGGGGGAGGGACAGGATGCGGGGAAGGTGCGGACTAAGAGGTGGGTGAGAGTCAGGGTAGGGCTGGCAGCAGGGACAGGGTCCGGGTCACAGCCTGGAGCTGGGCCAAGATGTGGTCAGAGGTGGGGTGGGGTGCGGCGCAAGATCAGGGTCAGGGTCAGAGTTGGGGCTGAGGGGCGTGGAGACGACCCGGGTCACGACCCGGTAGGGTCAGGGGCCGGGTTCGGGGACAGCGCGGGGAGCTCGATCCGGCGCCACTCCTCCTCCGCCGCCAGCCCCGCGCAGCCGCACAGAGCCCAGCCCCACGAGGCCGACGACACCCGTCATTCAGTCCGCGTCGCCACGGAGACACCTCGCGGTGTGGGCGGGGCTCGAAGATGCAGGGCCCGCCCCGTCAGTGTCACCTACGTCAGCCCGGCACGGCCGCTAACAGCCGCCGCGACGCCTGCCGCGCCCAGAGCCCCGGTAGCGCGCCGTGATCGTATAGTGGTTAGTACTCTGCGTTGTGGCCGCAGCAACCTCGGTTCGAATCCGAGTCACGGCATCGCCCCGCGGTACCACGGCACACGGGCTCCGTTTTTTAGTTTACCTAATTCTATTTCCCTTTTTCTTATTTTATTTCCCTTTTTCTTATTTTATTACAGTTTTCTTCATTTCACTTAATTTTACTTTTTATTTAAAGCTTTACTTTGTCTTGTCTTTTTTGTTTTCTTTTTTCTTCTTTTCCCTCTCCTCTCCTTTTCTGTTTCCTTTGCTTTTTTCTTTGTTTTGCTTTTTCCTTTGTCCCTTTTCCATTTCCCTTTTCCCTTTCCTTTTTTCCGCTTCTCCTTTCCCCTCGCGCCGTTCCTTATTTCCCCGCCGCCCCGCAGACTCCCTGGGCTGGGTGGGCTCGGCGGGCTCGGCCCGACCCGCAGCACCGCGACCCAGAAGAAAAAAAGGAAAAAAAACTGGAAATGACGGCCCAAGGTGGAAAGGATGAGGTGCGCAAAAGAATCGGAGCCCGTGTGCCGTGGTACCGCGGGGCGATGCCGTGACTCGGATTCGAACCGAGGTTGCTGCGGCCACAACGCAGAGTACTAACCACTATACGATCACGGCGCGCTACCGGGGCTCTGGGCGCGGCAGGCGTCGCGGCGGCTGTTAGCGGCCGTGCCGGGCTGACGTAGGTGACACCGCTGGGCGAGGGGCGGAACAGCGGGACTGGCGTGTTTCCGAGCCCCCGGTCAGCGTGTTCCTCGGAGTCGTGGCGGGTTCCTCCCCCCGGCACACGCCGGGACGGGCGACGGGCCCTCGCCCTCCACACCCTGCCCGCCCAGTTTCGGGAGCTGTAGCGCAGAGCCGGGGAAGGTGCCGCTCGCTGAGGAGCTGGCGCGGGCAGCCTTTGCGTTTGGGCACCGGCTGGCACGTGGACATCGCGATCGTCCCGTGGCGCCACTGGCCATCGGTCTCTGAACTGATTCCGGCTGCTCCCTGGTGTTGGCACCCCCGGAGCCACGTCACTTCACCGTTCCCAGCGCACAGAAACCCCAGGGAGGTGCCAGCTGGCTGCACACACATGGGGAGATGACGGCCGCAGTCCCTCGTGGGAAAATAGTTCCCACCATGCTCTGGCAGGACGGGGGTTGGCAGGCTCCATCCTGTCCATCCTGCACTGCTCAGCGACTGGGTGACCCCACTTTCCACTGAACCTGCTTCGCAGGCCATGTGTGCCCAGCTTGTCCCCAGGAAGCGTTTCCTGGAGTGGGGTAAAGGTTGGATTTCTGCTTTTAATATTTTTCCCCCGAGGCTCATTTTGCTTTGGGATCAGAGTATCCCGGGCAACTTCCTTTGGGCAGCAGGGTGCCTGGGCATGGCCACCCTGCTGGGCACCTTCGTGGGCACCCCAGGAGTGAGCCCCAGGACGAGGCAGGGTGGCGTCAGCCCTGCAGCGCCCAGCCCAGTTCTTTGGACCGAGCTGTTAATGGGTAACCGAGGTGTGGGGTCAGGAACTGTGTGGCTGGTGGAGCTGGCAGGTGAGCGCCGGGGAACAGCGGGCTCCGGGGCAGGGGGGCTGCAGGGCACGGGGAGGGTGCAAGGCCGTGGGGGGCATGAGGGTCATGGGTCATGAGGACATGGGGGTGTGAAGGCGTGGGGCATGGGGGTTGTGAGCGTGTGGGATGTGGGGACCCAGCACCACAAAGCCAGGGAGGTCCATGGGTGACAGGAGGGTGTGGGGGACACAGGCATGGCATGAGGACATGGGGGGCGTGATGGGGTGAGGGGGCATGTGGGGCTTACTGGCCCACTGATTGGCTGCCTGTCTGCTTGGCTCTGTCCCCAAGGGGGAGGGCAGCCAATGAGTCCTCACCAAAACAAAAGGTAGATGAACCATGCATAGGGATGTTGGCAGTGGGGGGGGGGGGCCTGGAGGTGGCATCAGCCCAGGGGACTTGGAAGGCTCTGAGCTTGGGAGTGGTGGGGAGAGACAGGAGCCCTGGGGGACTCCCAGAGACCTGTGAGGTCCTGGAGGGGTTACTGAGCACTGGTGGTGCTGGAGGGATCACTAAGCCTGGAGGGGACAGAGGCCATTGTCCCTGAAATGAGGGTGGGCCTGGGGAGGGGGAGTCCTCCTGATCCCTGCCAGGGTCCTGGTGAGGGGCCTCTGGGCCCTGAGGTGCTGGAGGCCCTGGAGAAGGTCTGAGGTCCTTGGGGTCCTTCTGTGGCCCTGCATCCTGCTCTTCTGCCAAGGATCCATGAGCCCAGGGACATACTGGGGGCCAGCAGGCTGTCCTGTGGAGCCCACCACCACTTTCAGCTGCCATAAGGTCTCATGCTGAGGGGGATGTTCTCCAAAACTCCTCAACTCCACTTGTTTCTTTGGGGGCTGGGTTGCTCCCTTCTGTGGATACGCTCACACTGCAGGAAGCAGGAGATATCCCTGCTATCTCTGCTTTCTCCATGCAGACTTCTACAGCTCTTCTCCAAAGCAAGGATGACTCCTTACTCCCTCTGTCCTCACACAGAAGTACTCCTACAGTCAGTCGCTACCTTCTCTGAGACTTCTCTGCTCTTCCTTCATCCTTTTCCAGGTAGAGGAACTGGGAGGATGTCTAAATGGGATGCTCCAAGGGTTCCTGCCCTGACATGACAATACTTCTTCTGGCTTTGCTGTACTATTTCTCCCAGTATGATCCTCCTTTAGGAGCAGTTCCCATGCTAACTACCACTTATTTCTACCCATCATTCCTACACTGTACCTGTTACCAACATGAAAGGACCTTCTTCCTTAGATTACTCAGTTGCACCAAGAGCTCTCTCTGAGGGATGCAGCCACATTTATTTTTTGCAAAATCCTACTTGCAAAGAGAATCATGGGGGCTGGTGGCCACTGCCACCAGCTTGGAGAAGGAGCATCACCTCTCCCTGCTGCGTCTAATCCCCTCCTATAATTCCTTGAAAGCAACAGAAGAGCAAAGACCTTCCCAGAGTTACAGGAGAACAAGGGAGTCAGCACACAAGCCCCACGGCTTGAGGACCCCATGGCACAGTCCTTTGATGTGCTGGTGCAGGAATTGCTCTGGATCTGTACTGCAAAGGATGTCCTCCTCTCGGAGACTCAAAATTGAAAACTGGGGTTGGACATTTATCCATCCAGAGGTGACCCCATCTTTCTCTCCACAGACAGAGTTGGTCCCTCATGGTGCTGGTTCTCTAACGTATTGAAGCTGTAGCACTTCTGGAGATGGAAGAAAACCATATAATCCTGGACAACCTTGAGAAGGGCACAGATAACCCAGCTTTCAGCTCCATGGTAATTCATCCTCTCCCCTCACATCAGGTACAGGAGCTGCTCAGGGTGCTTCAGCTAATGATGTTTTCTAGGGGGAGAAAAAACTCGAAGAGGAATGTGGTGGTCCATGTGATGAGAGCAGAGAGGAGATGAGAGAAGAAGAGAAAGGGGGATTCTCCTCCTACTGCAGGTAGGATTAACTCTGGAGATGTGTGTATGTAGGGTGGTCACAGCTCATCTGCAACCCTTGGTCCAGCGATTCTCATGGAGCCAAACCTGATCTGGGAGCAGAGTAGGGTCAGATTGACCATGTAGGGGTGACAGTGCCTGATGGCTCTGTATGGCTTTGTTGGGTGTCAGTGGCAAGTCTCTGTCCCCACAGAAAGCCTCCACTTGTGATGCCTATGGTGCTGGGGTGTGTGGTGAGGTCTACCCTCCCATAATGGTCCAGCTTGCTCCTCCTGGGAGCAGGCAGCAGAGGTGCTGGAGGCCACGACACACCTGCACCACCGTGCTGTTGCTGCAAGCTCCCTCTGGAAGGCATGGCCATGACCTGTCTCTGTTCAGCTGGGCTGGGTTGATCTTCAGAATCCATCTTCTATGGCTCTCACATCTCTGGCATGTGACTCTCCTCAGGAAGGCCCTGCAGCCAGCATCCAAGGCAAAGCGATTCTGTAAGGCTCATGCTGAAGTGCTGAGAAGGGTCGTCCTGGGGCTCCTTGGAGTAGGTGAGGACTTCCCAGCACTGAGATTCCATCTTAACATCCCAGTGGCTGCCCGTGTCCCCAGTCTCCAAGCACTGGGCATGACCCCCTGTGTGGAGGTTGTAGCTGCTCTCACTAGCCCCGCTGCCTGCCCCCTCCTCCCCCCATCACTCCTGTCCATGAGAGCTATTTGCACCTCCCTGTCCTCCTCCCGTTCTCCACCTCCCCAAAGGGTTTGTTGTGCCTCTTTGGCTCATTCCATGTGCCCCCAGACAGCTGAGGTGCCATCACCAGTGAGCCTGGCTTCTGGGGTGTTGCTCTCTAAGTCCTCCTCACACACAGACAGGAGGCCTCAGGGGTGACCAGGGAAGGACACTTGGAAGAAATGAACCTCATTGTTGGTCCCTGGTTACTGCTACAAATCTGTGTCCTATGGTCCTGATGTTTCTGACCCTCAATGTGCCTTCTCCAGCCTACTTGTGCTACTTTATTGCGGCCTGTTGGCTCAACTTCCAGCGAGCCCTTGCCTTAGTTGTCATGACTGCTGTGGTTGTCTTCTTCATCTGCTGGAGCCTCTTCAAGAAGTACTGTGGGGCAAAGGTATTGCTGCTCCTCAGCCATGTTGGGAAATGCTTCCAAAAGTCCTGGCCGTGGCTGAAATGGTGAGTCAGGAAAAGGCAGGGCCAGGTACCTCCCAGAACCAGGGTCCCCGCTCCCATGGTTGCCCCATCAGCATGACCACCAGCCAGAGGTGTTGGGTACATGCCCCAGTGCCATGCAGGTACCTCAGGAATGAGGAGCCCAGCCTGGGGATCACTTAGAAGCCATGGCAGAAACATCTTGCTACTCTACCTCAGTATCATGATGGGTACTCACATTTATATCTGAGCCCCATGTTTCTTCAGATGCATGGACCTTATGGTGACATCTCCCACACAGTTAGTTCCTGCCCTTAGTGAGCTGCTCTCCCCATGGGGACATCTCTGTGACATCCTGGGATTTCCATTGCAGGGTCCTGTGGGCAGCCATCCTGGGAGGCCTGATTGCCTGGCTGGTTTTGGACACCTCCAGAAATCCAGAGCAGCTCATCTCATTAGCTGGCTTCTTCTTTTTGGTGCTGTTCCTATTTGCCTGCTCCAAGCACCATGGTGCAGTATGTATTTTGAGTATGGTTTGGCCATTGGCCCCCTCACAGCAGGTGGCCACCTAGCACTGGGGAACAAGTGCTTCCTACCCACTGGCATCCCATAATGGCCTGTAACTGGAGTTCACTGGAGGAAGCTGAAGTCTGGCAGGGCTCCTGGGCAGAGCTGGACTGGTTGGGTGGATGGAGCCCCAAAGCCACCTCACTACTCACCTTCCCACTGCTCAACCCAGGGCTCCCCCATGGTGCCTCCACCCTGTTTTCCACCATGTTCCTCATAGTGGGTCAGGCCTAGAGACCCAGCACTAGCCCCGTGCCTGAGCTTCAGGTGTCTGTGGGTGGAGGGTGGGCCTGAGCTTTGCATCACCTGGATGATTTGGGCAGAAGAGACTGAAGTCCTTGACATACTTCAGTGTTTTGGGAAGTCCTTCCATCTCTCTCCTCCAGAGGGTTAATGAACAAGAGGTTATGATCTGGTGGGTCTTTACAACCAGTCAAACCATCAGAGGTCTCTGTGCCTGTCTCCTCCTGGGTAAGCCTGGCAGGTTATTTTCCACCAGCTGGTTCCTGAGTCCTACCAACTCATCTTCTTCCTCTGTCATCAACCTAAGTTAGTGGGTTTCAGTGAGACTTTATCAGCAGCCCCATGACCCCCGCCCAGGGTCAGTGTCATGGTGTTTGCCGTGTGCATCTTTCAAGGGGGCAGGAGGCCAGGGAGGGAAGTCTGTAGGCTTTGCTAACACTTCAGTCCCTGGTCTGTTCTTCGTCCCCAGGTGTCCTGGAGAGCTGTTTTCTGGGGCCTTGGCTTGGAGTTCTTATTTGGAGTCTTCGTTCTCCGAACAGCCCCCGGCACCCAAGCATTCCAGTGGCTGGGTGACCAGATCCAGGTACTGCATCTGCTCACCCCACCCCATGTTTGTGCCCTCTATGTAGCTCCCCCTGGGATTAGCAAGAGCAGAGGGTGGCATGGGGCAGAGAAGCTGCAGAGACTGCTTAAAAACATTTTGGGACTAGAGAAAAGTCAGCTTTTCCCTGATCTTCTACAGCAGCTCAGAGACATCAGTGCAATCTCCTTCGCAGGATGGAGAAGTACCCCATGGCTTGTAGACAGCCCACCAGACTCCTCAGCTTAGGTTTCAGAGTAATTCTCTTGAGGGGCTGAACACCAAAAGGGTTGTCAAGGCCTGGCCCAGGCTGCCCAGGGCAGTGGTGGAGCCCCCATCCCTGGAGGGGTTTCTAAGCCGTGGAGATGTGGTGCCCAGGGACATGGTTTAGTGGGGACCTGGCAGTGCTGGGTTAATGGTTGGACCTGAAGATCTTAAAGGTCTCTTCCAACCAAAATGATTCCATTATTCTAAGTGATCTGTGAGGCTGGGGGTACAGACCCTCACTAGGTAGAAATAAGATGTCAGGGAAAGAGCTCATGGAGATCTCCAGTCTACCATGTAACTTCTCCACTTGCAGTTCTTCCTGAGCTACACCACAGCTGGCTCCAGCTTCGTCTTTGGGAACAAGCTCATTGAAGAAGTCTTTGCCTTTCAGGTAAGCCTGGGGTATGGGGAGGGAGAGGCAGAGCCTGGCTTTCTTCTGGTCTGTCTGCCTTGCTGGGTCCTGGAAAGCGTGGAGCTAAACACAGCTGGGTTTGCTGCAGCAGAGCTCAACCAGCTCAAGGATGGGCCTCCCTTGGCTTTGTACCCACATGTGGACCTCCTCAGTGCCTGGGGGATTTGCACTGGTTCCTGTTCTTCCTGCCAGCCTGGCCCAGTGTTGTGGCACCCTAGTAGCATGGGCTGGCTATGCAATACCATTCCCAGCTCATGGGACAGAGGGGCTTGGTCACCAAGTGTACTTAGATGTGTTGATCAGCTCTCCTGTAACCTTGTGCCCTGGCGCCTTGTCCGCAGACTCTGCCCATCGTTGTCTTCTTCAGTTGTGTGATGTCCATCCTCTACTACCTCGGTGTCATGCAGTGGATCATTGTCAAGGTAGGGCCTCACACCTCGCTCTGGGATGGTGGTGGAAAGGAGAAGAACCTGGTGGGTTCTCTGACTACTCTGATCAGCTGAGGGATGTCCCAAGAAAACTGGCATGGTACTAATTTGGGGTGATTTGTCGTACTTAAATGAATAACACAAACCCCTTCTTTCTTGCATCTCTATCTAAAAAAAGCTCAGCCCTGGAGCTGATTTTACTACCTGGTCTGTAGACACTTCCCAACATTACCTTTTCACAGTTTGAGAGCTAAACACTGCTCTCTTTCGTGGGGTGTGTGTCAGAGTGTCAGAAGGCTTTGTGAACATGATGGCCTTGTCTTTCCCCAGATCTCCTGGCTGCTTCAGGTCTCGATGGGCACCACTCCCACTGAGACCCTGAGTGTGGCGGGGAATATTTTTGTGGGACAGGTAAGGTCCTCAGCAGGAGATCCATATCCTCAGCCCTCACAGCTGAGCCTGCCCTGGAAAAAGGGTCTTCTCCTCCTTTCTCAGGACACCTGTGGCCCTGCCTGGCCCTGTTCTCAAGGACTCTGTTCTCTCCTGCAGACCGAAGCCCCGCTGCTCATTCGCCCATATCTTGCAGATATGACCCGTTCAGAAATCCATGCTGTGATGACTGGTGGCTTTTCCACCATTGCAGGCAGCGTGATGGGTGCCTACATATCGTTTGGGGTGAGTGCACAAGCAGATGATGCCACACGTGCCCTGCTATGGGGTCTTGACACGCAAGAGCTGCCCTGGACATGTGGATAGGAGAAGACCCCTAGCAGGTGCCCCATGGTCCCCTTCCAGAAGCAGGACAAGGCAGGGTGCCTCCATGTCCAGCCTCACCTTGGGTGGCCTGGCCAGAACCCCAGAAGAATCCCAGATGAATCCCAGATGAACCCTACTGCCAGGTAGAAGGCATTGCCATGGGACCCTTCCCATGTGTCCTCACATAGCAAGCGGGGCAAATCTTACTGAAATGTGGGATGATGTAGCCTGGAAGGACACTCTGGGGGTTTCTCATCCACACTCTTGCCCAAATGAGGTGATAGCAAAGCCCAAGGGGATGCCCAGAGCCCTGTGCACATTGGCTGTGAACACCTCCATCTCCCCACACTTGGGGGGATGGAGATCTCCCCATGCTTCTCTAGTCCACCCCATAGGTGCCTCAGCCCTGGGGAACAATTTTTTTCCTGATATCCAACTGGAATTTCCCTGCTGAAACCGTGACATTGCTTCTCACCCTTTCACTGGGCACCTCGGAGCAGTGTCTTCTCTCCAACCCCCTTTTAAGTGGTCAGGAACAGCAAGCACCCCACCCCCCCTCCCCCCCCCCCCCAGCCCCCTTTTCTCCCCACGGAACAAGGCCCTCTCCCCCAGCATCATTTTAGTGGCCCTGTGCCCTGAGACCCCTCAGGAGGCCCTCTCCAGTTCACCAGTGTCTCAGCTGTGGACACAGTGTCCAGATGTGGCCTCATCAGTGCTCTGTAATGGGGAATAAACCTTCCCCTCGACCTGCTGGCTGAGATCCTGCTATTTAATTAGTCTCCTTAAACACGGAGCCAAGGGTGAAAGGTCAGGGAAATGAGATGTTGCCACTAGGCGGGCAGGGGTGGGGTGGAGCTGGGAGCCCAGCTCCTCATCAGTGGGTAGAAGTTCACCATGTTGCACAACCTACAGCTCTGATACTGGTAAAAATGGACAAGGAAGGTACAAGAAACATCATGATTCAAACAGTGGGAGAGACTAATATCTCTGAGGCTGTGATGGCTGCAGCTTCAGCAGTGCCTTCACCCAGGCTAGCTGCCCTGCATGCTGTGGATGGGGATGGGGATGGGGATGGGGAAAAAAAGGGACATTTTTCCCACCCTGAGCTGCTCCAAGTGTCACTGGCTGATGCCAGCCCTGCACTGGGGTGCTCTGGGGTGGCATGTCACGAGGCACTGCCTTGCACGGAGGTGACTAATCCCACAGTCTGCACATTGCAGATAGACCCGGCATCGCTGATTGCAGCCTCCGTGATGGCCGCACCCTGTGCCCTCGCCATGTCCAAACTGGTCTGCCCTGAAGTGGAAGAGTCCAAGTTCAAGGGCAAAGCAAGCATCCGTCTCTCCAGGGGGTGAGTGTGAGAAGGATGGTGGACTGAGGCTCCACACATCCTGCCGGTGCGGGGGCAACCTGGGGACACACATGTGGATGCCTGGCCAAGTGAGCCCAATTGAGGTCTTTTTCCATGCAGGGAAGAGCAGAACATCCTGGAAGCTGCAAGCAACGGGGCTGCCGCATCTGTGGGGCTTGTGGCCAACATTGCAGCCAACCTCATTGCCTTCTTGGCAGTGCTGGAGTTCATCAACGCTGCCCTGCGCTGGTTTGGGGAAATGGTAGACATCGAGGGGCTCTCCTTCCAGGTATCCCCAGGGGCAGCCCCATGGTCTGGGCTGCCAGATACTGTATCTTCAACCCATCCCCACCTTTGCCCACCATGTCAATATGTTGCTGAGACCCTTGCTGGGCGTTCAGCAAATGCTGGGAGTGGTTGTCTAAACCAGGGGCCGTGCTGATGGTCAGCTCTGAGTTGCTGTCTCCTGGGATGCTTTTCACAGGTGATCTGCTCCTATGTCCTCATGCCTGTGGCCTTTCTCATGGGGGCAGACTGGGCAGATTCGCCACTGGTGGCTGAGCTCTTGGGGATAAAGATCTTCCTGAACGAGTTTGTGGCATACCAGCAGCTGGCCATGTACAAGAAGAACCGTCTGTCTGGCCTGGAGGAGTGGGACGGGAGCCGGAAGCAATGGATATCTGTGAGGGGCACCTGCTATCCTGCTGGGCATGGGGCAGGGATGGAGCCATCTGAAATGGGACATGGGACTTGGTGGTGGTGGTGGACAAGCAAGGGGATGATGGTGTTGGGGGTGCAAGGGCACTAGATTTGGATGTTCACTAACTGCTGGGTACAGGGCCGTCCTGAAGGAGTCGGTGGAGTCCCTTCCCATCCATCCTTCTCCTCGATGGGGCAGATCATGGTGCTATGGGGTTGCTTGTCCCCCCAGGCTAGCCTCTCCCAGAGGCAGGCTGCATATCACCTGCATCCTCACAAAAATAGCTGATGCAGAAAAGGATTGGGGTGGGGAACTTATCTCCATCATGTCTGCCTGGGCTGGAAGCTATGACACAGTGCCAAGCTCTGGGTGCTCTGGGGCTGTTCCTGGGTGAAGGTGACTGTCCCCCACCACTGTGCCCTCCAGGAGCGAGCCGAGAGCATTGCCACCTTTGCACTCTGTGGATTCGCCAACCTCAGCTCCATTGGGATCATGCTGGGAGGCCTGGGTGAGTGTGACTCACATCCTGAATGCCTGGGCACAATGCAGGGGGATCCTGGGAGCAAGGGCTCAGCTGGGGCAGGAAGAATTTGTTGCCCTTGAACTTCCACATTTGATCTCTGCCAGCTCACAGATAAGAAACTGGATTTGCACGAGATGATAGGGATGATTTTGTGCTTCACCTGTGGGCACGGGCATGTGCACCTCTCACATCCCAGGTGCCACCCAGCCATGGGGCAAAGAGCAATCTCCAGCACTGGGAGTGCCGAGGGCTCTGGTTGATCACCCGTGGGCGCAGAGTGGACACAGTGCTTTGCCAGGATGAGCAGACAGTGTGCTGAGTGCCATCTGGATCAGTGTCCCTCAGACACTTGGGGTCGGGGTGGGCAGGGCACTATGGGTCAGAACCAGTTGGAGACCTGGGACACGGCCTTGTCTGTCCCCAGCCCAGGGTAGAGCAGGAGGAAGGATCTGAGTCACTGCAGTCTCTGCTTTGTCCCCGCAGCTTCCATGGTTCCCCAGCGCAAGGGTGACATTGCCTCCCTTGTGCTGCGAGCCCTGCTCACTGGCATCTGTGTCTCCATGCTCAACGCCTGCCTGGCAGGTAGGTCCCTGAAAGGTCCCAGGAAGAACTGAGGAGGGACAGGAGGGACAGGGCTGAAGAACCATCTAAATGCAGGTGCAGGGATGGGGACTGGACTGGCCTCCCCATGCCTTCCAAACCTGCTGCTCTCCCCTTGAGGCTTTGCCAAGGGCTGCCCAAGCCCAATAGCTCTGCTGGGGCACCTCAGACTCATCTGGGCTGGAATGGGGACATTTCAAGGGCAGTGCAGGGAGTTCCCTGGAGTCACTGCTGCAACCATCTCAGGGGTGAGGTGGGATGGCATGTGAGACCTGCAAGCACAGTCCCAGGTACAGGATTTGCAAGCAACTATAGTCAGGGTATAGGATTTGCACACATGGCCCCTCAAGAGCCCCAACCTGGAGACCTTTCCCCCAGGTCTCCTTCATGTGCCAACGGAGGTGGGTGACTGCGTGACCTTCTTCAGCACCGCCAACTTCAGCTCTACCAGCTACCCCATGTACATGTGCTGCAAGGAGCTCTTTGCCAGGTGGCTGTGAAGTGCCTTAGAGCCGTGTGGTCCTGCCCAGCGACCCAGGAGGTGAGTCAGCAGCTCATCCTGACTATGCTTCTCTTCTTCCAGCTCAGTGTTCAAGAATGGAACGCTCTCCTTCATGGGAGCCTGGGCTGACCTAGGAGACAGCATGTTGTACCTGACACAGTGCTGTGGGCACTACAATCACACATCCTGCACGGGGACAACCTAGGAAGGTACAGGGAGTTGCCTGCTCCAGGGGTGAAGGCCTGCGAGCACTGGGGTCTGCAAGGCCTGGCCCAAAGGTAGATAAAAAGCCCCAGCAGAGACCTCTGTGTTTGGTCTTCTCTGCTCCAGTGATGATGGACAGCCACATGCACCTTGTGACAAGCACCCTCAGATCCTGGCCCCATGGACACAAGGGAATTGCTCACAAATAAATGATGGCAATTCCCGCATGCTTACCCTCAGCCCCCTGCCCGCAGCTCTTCCATAGGGCAGGAGGTGCTTTGCCCAGGCTGCTCCCCATGCCCACAGCTGCCACAGACAGCGTTCGCTGCAGGCCGAGCCACTGCCAGGCACCAACTTTAGGGTCCAGGCCCAGACACCTTCTTCTCTCCTGTGGAGTGTGGATGGAGATCAAGCCATTTCTTGAAGACATTTCCCTCCCCTGAGCACAAAACCTGCCATGCTTGGGTGCATCTTTTCCACAGGGACCACGGTGCTGGGGAACAGGCCAGTCCTTCTTGCTTTATTGCACTCAAGAGCACCCATTTCGCCAATGCTGCCACATTATGTACATCGTTATTTTACAGTGACCCGAAAACAACAAAGCACCAGGACCCCAGAGCAACACTGCACTCCCAGCCCCGTCCCTTCCCTCTTCTGACAGGCTGCACTGAGCCACCGTTCAGGACACCACTGTGGGGGGTGGCATTGCAGGCACCTGGCACCCTTCTCCAGAGCCCGAGGGAAAGTAATACTCAGTGGCAAGACAGAGCAGAGGGTCTTTGCAAGCCTCGCTGCCCATGGCTACGCTCCGCTGGCCGCTGCCTTCCTGCATGAGCTGATGGGCACAAGGGAGGCTTGATGTGACGCAGGGGGCTTTACTTTCCAGCACAAGCATTGCTGCCTGTCTGTCACCACCTCCTGCTGCAGGGCAGTGGGGTCTGGAGCAGGTGCTACCAGCTACCACTGGGACATGCAAAGCAGAGGTGACACTTAGCAAGCACGGCCAGTTTGTGCTGTGGGGCTGGGCAGGCCATATGGGGTCTGTGTGTGGCAAGTGGGCAAGGAGGGTGAGAGTCCTGTGGGCTGGACACCCACGTGTGCCAAAGCAGCGCCTGGCATGCAGGGAAGGTCCCTCCTTTGCCTTGCTCCTGGGTGCCCCATGTGAGGTAGAGCATCTTTCCTGTGGCGCTGGCCCGCACCCACAGCAGCACCACTGCCTTCAGCAGCTGCCCACTGAAGGGGTGAGATGGCTCGCCCCGAGGTATAGGGGAGGCTGTGAGGGCAGCTGTGCCAAACTGCATCCAGTACTGACGCCAGTGCCCTGCCCTGGGACTGACCCGCACCTGAGAGCCCCGCGTGATAGCAGCTGGAGCCCTGTGGCTCACTGCTAAACTCCTCTGTGCCAAAACCTTTCAAATCACAGTGTGCCAGAGCAACTGGGACTGCCTGGGAGCTGTCGGGGTTCACATCCTTGAAGCAGAGCACTGGCAGAGCTTGGCACAGTTGCTTTATGGAGGACGTGAAGAGGGACAGGAGGTGCTGGGAGCCAAGAGGGCAGCCCAGACTCCCAGTTTGTTCAGGCAGTTGAGGCACAGCGCCGGCAAAGCCCAAGGGAGCAGCTTTGACGCCCCTGCCTTAAGGCAGCCGAACGGAGAGAGTGGAGAGAGGAAAATGATCCTGAGTGTGGTGGGGCACATGGCTCCACAGGCTCCACCACTGGCAGCAGCTCTCGTAAAGAGGTATTGGCGAGGGGGTCCGCACTGCCCACAGCTGGCAGACCCCCAGGACCCTGGCTGAGCCGCTCACACTAGCACACACCACACACTGCAAGTGCCACAGGCCAGGGAGAGAGAAGAGCAGGCAGCAGTGGCCACTGCCGGGGTCTCTCCTTCCCCAGCTGGGTCGCCTGCTGCCTGCGTGCTGCCTCTGGGCTGCTTGGGCTGGGGTCTGGAGCTGGGGGTCCCAGCCACGGTGGCTCCAGCTACTGCAGGCGGCCAGACCTGCCGCTCTCTCCTGACCCAGGTTTGGAGGGTGCTGGGGCCTCTCCTGTTTCTGCAGCTCTCCAGGAGCTCTTGGGACTCACGGTGGCCTTGCGCATACCCTGGGGACTTGCCAGTCCCTTCTTCTGGAGCTGAGGGCTGGACTGGGCAGACTTCCTACCCACAGAGGGGCTCTTGGAGCTCTTGGGCTTCACTGGCTCCAGCGTCTTCAGGCCCAGGATGCTGCAGTAACGGTTACACTGGTGAGTGGCCACAAACTGCTCCAGCAGGGAGGGGAAGCAGCTTTCCTTCAGTCCCTGGTACCTGCCAACACAGCCATCCTCAGCCCTTGCTTTGCACCCAATGTCCCGCTGGGGCAGGGAGCCGAGGATGGAGCCTGGCCTTGCTCAGCACCATGGCCCTTTGCCACATGAGTGGCAGAGCTGAGGGCATCCAGGGTCACCCCATGCCAGCAGCTCAATGTTACTCACCCTCTCAGGTTGGTAGCGATCCGCACATTGGTCATTTTCCATCCCACTCCTGCAATGAAAGAGAGGACAACCAGTCTCCACCCAGAGAAGGACCAAGCACTGGCACCAAGGGCAGGTCATCGCCCTGGTAGCTGCGCTCCCTGGCACATGGGAAAAGGGGAATGAGGGCAAGGGTGGGGCTTATCCTCCTGCTTTCACAGGCCAGAAGGTGGTGAGTGGACACAGGAATCATCTCTTTACCTTCCATGTCAGTCACAAGGATGTTTCCATTTGTCCACTGGTAGACCCAATGCTGGAAGGTGCAGCATTTGAGCACAATCTCCGAGGTGCCTCGTGACACCAAGCTGCCATCTCTCTCGGTGACACAGTACTGCTCGCAGGGCCCGCCCAGGTCCTCCTCCATCGTGGCATAAGGGATGTTGTTGGCCGGTCGGTAAACCAGGTACAGAGGAATTATTCTGCGTGGGAGCACATACATGGTCAGCACCAGCTGCTGAGCTATCCCACCACAGCTAGTGGAGATTCACACCTCGAAAGGGAAGACTGGCTTTTGCCTTCCCTCCACTGATATCCCTTCCTTTTGAGGGTGGGAGAAGAGTGTGCTGCTCTTTGGGATGTGCCCAGCACCATCCCAGAATGTGCTGAGGATGAAACCCTCCCACCATCTCCCAGGATGCTCCAACAGGATGTGAAGCCAGCGGAGCTGCAGCACCTTGACTTACTCAAGAACTGATCCAAAATCAGGGACAGCTCGTGCCTCAGCAGCAAAGATCTTGCAGTACTCACGGCTGGAGTTCTGGATTTTACATTCCTGGAGATGCAAACAGCAGAGTCAGGGACCTGTTCTGTCTTGCACCACTGCTTTCCTGGGATTCACTCCCCGCCCCAGTCAGGCATCCCCTTACTCTGTCCTGGTGGTCAAAGGACAAGTGACAGGGAAAACTCCGAGCAGCTTCACATTTCTCAGAGAAAAAAGCTGAAGCCAAGAATAACAAGGACACTGCCAGCCTGCTGGGAACATGGCTTGGCCCCTCCAGAGCACTCAAAAAGTGGAAGGAAATAAAGGCAGCAGGCACAGAGCTGGAGATCATGGCAGGGGAAGGGAAGATGTTGGGGAGACAGGTGGAGGCTTCCCCACAAGAATGCCCACCTGAATGGTGATATCGTAGTTCTTCTCGATGAGGCTGTTCTCATTCTTGGTCCCAAAGACAATGAAATTGTGCACTTTGATGATGCAGGTGCGTCCGGATTCGAAGATAGGCTCCAGGCCATAGATGGCTCTGGCACGGCAGGCTTTGCGCAGGAAACCGGCATCCACTTCCATGTCCTCGCTTACCACACGCCCGAAGAGCTTATCCCCCCAGTAGCCAGCATCAGCCAAGCCCTTTGCAAACACCATAGGTGTCATCTCGATCTCCTCTCCAACTGTCAGGGGGAAGAGCTGGTGAGGGGGGAACAATGCAGGCACATCCTGCTACCGCCGCAGAGCTGCAGGCCCCCTGCACAGCAAGGGGCAGCAGTTGCAGCTCATTGGCACATGGGCCTTACCTTCAATCTCTTCCCGCAAGGTAAATCCCGACAGCACTAAAGGAGACAAGAAAACAAAGAGATGTCAAGGTCCTGCCAGGACCCCAGCCTGCCCCATGCACTCCCACCCCAAGGGACGACAAGGAGGACAGTGTGAACCTCTCCTAAATTAGCACATGGAGACAGATGTACCTTGCAGAGGTGGTGTTATGGGGCGTGCAAGGCTTCCACTTCCACAGCCCAGCACCAAGCCCCCTCTGTGGTTTGCCACATTGCCCCATGGCACACCTGGGGATTTGGGGGGAGCTGCCAGGCTGCTGAGGGCTCCTCACCTTCTGGGCTGAGCAGGAAATCCGTGGAGTCAGTGCCATACTCATTGCTGATCACACACCGGTAGAACCCGCAGTCTTTCTGGGACACCTGCACAACAGCCAAGGCTGCCTGGCCCTCTTCACCGGCACTGGAAGAAAATGGAGCATGGCCTGAGTGCTGTGTGACACATGGGGGCATGTGGGACCCTTGTGATGGGCACTGCAGGGGGGCACTGGGCTTCCTTTGGAGGGCTGGAAGAGGGCCACAAAGGAAGCCAGCCCCAGGGCATTGCAGCTGCTCCTCTGGCACCTCGTGGCACCAGGAGTCCTGCCCTGCGGTTTGTACTCACAGAGATGCTCATCTGCCAAGCAAACCCTGTAAAATCTGGCTGGGATTAGTCTAGAGACTGATGAGGTACTTGTTTCTGGGTCAGAGCTGTGTTTGGGTGAACAGACCCACATCTGGATGGGATGTCTAGAGAACAAACAGCCACCGAGGTGTCCAGCTTCATTTCCAGCTGTTCACAAGTGAGGGCAGACACCAGTCCCCATCCGAGGGACCGGCAAAGCACAAGCTCTGTATTAGCACACTGCTGGGCTTCTCCAACCTGCAGCACCAAGCTTTGGGCTGTCAGTTTCTCTGGCCAAGGTGGTGACACAACAGGCTGACAAGTCTGTCTCCACGAGAACCAAAGGGCTATTTCTGCCCTGCATGGCCAGCACGATCAGGCATGGGGATGATGGGTTGCAAAGGGCAGAGGTGGGATCCTCATCCTAAGCTCCACTGGCTAAGCAGGCTCTGCTCTGTTCAGCCACTCCTGTGTCATCTGCCCCAGCTCAAATATCTGCCACAGGAGATCATTTCTGCCCCACAAAGAGAGTTCAAGGGATGCTCAAAGGCATCAGGCAAACCCTATCCAATGTGGATGATGTTCCCACACAAGCTCGAGAACAAATCACTCTCCATAATGCACCCAAAGGAGCATCCAGGATACAAGCCACACAGCTGTGCCAACACATTCTCCCTGTGCAAGGGCAGTGCCATGGGATAGAGAGGGCACAGCCAGAGCTGCCTTTTCCCTGTTGGTGTTGGCCAGTGGTGGCTGCATGGAGGCACCTGCATGGCAGCAGTGAACAGACCCTCCCAGCACAGCTGCCACACTCACAGCTATGACCTGGCATGACAGTTCTGCAGGTCACACTCAGCTCCCAAACTCTGTGATGGGCACAGCACCTTCCCTGCCCTCCCTGAGCTTCGGCTTCAGCCCCTGCCCTCCCCAGGGATCTACTACTAAAAGCCATTAAGCCAGGTTCCAGGTGGAGCATCAAGAGGACAAATTTGGCAGCAATCCCCCATCTGGACAATCCCTTCCTCCCAGGGCACTGAGAAGATAGAATTCCACAATGAGCAAAGGCCATGCACTGAGCTTCCCATGCAGCCTTAACAGAAGGGGCACCTTCACCCCTGAGCACACAAGGGGCTGGATTTAACACACGAGCAAGGACTACAACAAAGCAGAGCTGGCAAGTTACCTCCTTTGGGCTTCTGCTACGGGGATCTCGTCCTTGTACCACATCAGCTTAGAATCACTCAAAATATTGAAGAATTGGCACCAAAGTTTCAGGTTTCCTGATGCATCGGAAAATTGTTCTGCCCTGATCTTACGAATCACCTGTGGAGCTAAGGACAGGGTGCAAAGAGATCGATGGTGAGACACACAGTGCTGGCTGCAGCTCCAAAGACAGGCCAGCCCACCTGAGCGCTGCTGCTGCTTAGGAATCTGGTGCTGGGTATCACACACTTGTCAGCACAGCCTGGTGCAACATGCAGGACTAGGGCAGGGGTTGTCCTTCTGGACTGGGCACTGGGGAGGTCGCCCCTCAAATCCCAGGTTCAGTTTTGGGCCCCTTACTCCGAGAAAGACACTGAAGAGCTGGAGCATGTCCAGGGAAGGGCAACAAAGCTGGGGAAGGGTCTAAAGCACAAGTCTGGTGAGGAGTGACTGAGGGACCTGTGGTTGCTCAGCCTGGAGAAAAGAATGCTCAGGGGACACCTTCTCACTCTAGACAGATCCCTGACAGGAGGCTGGAGACACACGGGGCTGGTCTCTTTTCCCAAGGAACAAGCTCCAGGACAAGAGGAACCAGCCTCAAGTTGCACCAGGGAAGGTTTAGGAGGGACCCGAAGAACAATTTCTTCCCTGCAAGGGTTGTCAAGGCCTGGCCCAGGCTGCCAGTGGTTTAGTGGTGACCTGGCAGTGCTGGGGTAATGGTTGAACTCAGTGATCTTAAAGGTCTCTTCCAACTAAAACAACTCTGTGATTCTATGAAAACTGTCTTCCGAGGAAAGCTCTCTGAGCGCTTCATGGATAATTCAGCAGGATGCAGGTGGTACAAATTCACTCCCCAGAGCAGCACAGCAATACCTGGTGAGGCTCAGACAGAGGCAATACAGGGAAACACTGTACAATGTTGGAGAAAATATTTCTCTACCGAAAGAGGAATTTATCAAGGTTACCCTTGTTTTGAAAGAGCACTGATGACTGTGAGGGTATCACCCAGCTCCCACAAGCACTTCAACACCAGGATTATGCCTTTTCTAATTCAATCACAGGAGGGATCAAATTAGCATTGACCACAGAGGTGGAAAAGGAACATGCACCCCACTGATGCCCACTGGACCCCTGACCAGCATGAGGCATGGTAAGGAGCAGGACATGGAGACCAAGAACAAGAGAACTATATGATTCCTTTGGCCAGGGAAGTCCATCCAGGCTGTGGAGACAGCCAGTCCCAGCGTTGCTGTTTCTTGCACTCTTCCACCCTCCCTGTGCTAGGGAAGAAGTCTTGGGGCAGGCTTGTGGCTTTCTCACGGCCAAAGGGTGATGCTGAAAACCCTGCAAATGCACAAAACTCACGTGGGCCCGGATGATTATCACTGCCCCACTTGACCAGGCTTCCTTTGTCAGCAACAAGGAAACATGGTTCATGGGGATTACCTCTTCCCTTACCTTTAAAGGGGTTGTTTGCTTTCTTGGATTCTTCTGGCTGTGCTTCCACCTTAGCATCTTCAGGGACCTCATGGTCACCACTGCTGTCACCTGTGGGCTCCTCATACAGCTTAGGAACCTCCAACGTGGCCATCTTCCTTGTGAGGGTTGGTGAGCGCTGCTCTGTGGGAGGGGAGGGAGCCGGGGCAGGCGACTGCAACAGGGCCGCGTTCTTCCTGGACTGCCGTGGCGAAACATTAGGACTTCTCCCGTGCCCCGGGCTCTCTGGGGACGCCTCCTCTTCCTCCCCCACCTGCTTGTTTTTTGGCAGGTATATTTTGCGCCGGGCCCCAGAAGCGAGCTCCTCTGGAGTGGCACAAGGTAGTGCTGCCAGAGGGTCACCTGGGCTCTCTTTTTCAGGGCTCACTGAAGGCAGATCAGAAATGCTGTTGGGAGGCTGCCCAGCTCCTTCTGCTGGTGGTATGCTGCCCACCACAATGGAGGGCACAGAGAGATGAGGTGGCCCCTCCACCTCAGGAACGACCCGGCTACGTCTTTTTGGTGGCACAGGCCTGGAAGCCAGCATCTCCTTGCTGGTAACGAATTCCTCATTAATCATGCCCGTGATCCGCCGGGATGTCCTGGGGGTCAGAGGCAGGTTCTCTGCTGTCTGGAAGAGCTGATTGTTTTGTACTTTCTCCAAAACTCTCCTTGAGGTGCGGGGGCTCAGGCCTGCAATGCCTATCTCTGGGAGCATGGCTTCCTCTGCATCGGGCTGTTCCTTGGCCGTGGGGTCACTGTCTTCTTTTGTGGCGTCCTTACTGCTATCTGACATTTTCAAAAGCAGCAGCAGATAGTTCTTCAAGGAGGATACAAGATTTTTGTGCTGCATCTTCTCCTCCAAAGACATGTCCTGAGGTCTCTTGGGGCTAGGCAGGACCGGTGGTACTTGTGGCTGAACCTCAGCAGCTCCTTCAAAAGTGCCTGAAGGTGTTGCCAGTTCCTGGTATGGAGCTGTGGCTGTTTGCTCTTGTCCGTCCATCCCCTGAGGTCCCACAGGCACTGGTTTGACAGTCTCCTCCCATAACATGCTGGCTGAAAAATTCTCCTGTGGAGCAGGTCCACCTGCCTGTTTGATTTCTGTTTCTCTGCTCACAGGAGGCAGCAGCTGGGCTCCAGATGGAACCTCTCCTGCTGTGGTCTCTATCTCTGGGGCACTGTGAGGCGTGAGAGGTGCCTCCTGAGCCACCAACATCCCTGTTGCAGGATCGCGAAGTGGCTCTTCCTTGGCCAGTTGAACTGAAGGAGGAGCTGGTGTTTCAGTCTCCTGATGTCCCAAAGATGTCCTTCCCATCTCGCTGTGTGCAGACTCAGGAGGGAGCTCTGCTGCACCACTCCCTCCTGTCTCTGTACTGGGAAGGATCCCAGACAGCACTGCTCCCGCCTGTTTGCTCTTACCATCCTTGACTGCTGTCTGATGTGTGATTTGCTCAAGAGGAAGGTCTTCTCCAGACTCTGGAGGACTCGATTTCTTTAGCAATGTCTCTTCTTTGCCTTGGCTTTTGTCCTCTTGATTTAACAGTCCCTGTTGGGTCTCTCTGCCTTCAACAGCATGGGAATGGGAATGTCCTTCTGCCTGCTGCCTAGAGAAAGGGTGCTCCTTACTGGACTGTACATGGTCTGGAGAAGGTGCTGGTGGCTTTGGTGGCACTGAAGGCCTCAGTCGAGGATTTGTCCTTTTCCCAGTCCCTGTGGTCTCCTGGCAGACAGGCAGATCTTTCCTGAGCTCCTCTAACTGACTGCCTTGCTGACCGGTCTCTATGGTGGGACTGGACATTGGAAGTTTTAGGTGGCTAGAAGACTGTCCCATGGTTGCTGCAACCTATTAAAAAAAAAAAAAAAAAAAAAAAAAAAGAAGGAAAATTAGCATCATTTTACTTCTTGGGCCTGATCTGTGGTTCTTGTAGTCCATCTGTACCATACGGAACTGTCCAGCTTCTGCTTGAATCATTAAGTATTAACCTGCTATTGCTGATTCTCACCCATCCAGGGCCTCCTGGCTCTGCCACTATCCCATGGCAGTGGGTCCCATAGCCCCCTGTCACACTGCACACAACGTTTTTTCTTTTAATTGGCTCCAATGCTTTTGCCTCTTCAATGCCTCGGCTGCGCACAGAGGCAGGAGAACTGCCTCTCTCTAAAACATTCAGTGGCTTTTAACTCAATCTCCCCTGACACGGTGCCTTGCCAAGGAGCAAAACTTTCCTGTTCTTACCAGCTGTTGCCGAGAGTTGTATAATTTCCTTGCTCTTTTCTAACACCCAGTGCTCCCCTGATACTCTCTATCTGCACTCTCCCCTCTGGGATGGGGTGATGGGTCTGTCACCCGCTAGCTAGATGAGGATGCCCCAGATGATTTATGGGGAAACCGTACACCCCGATGTTATCTGAGCTATTTGACCATCCTGTTTCTTGGACATTTGGGAAGCTCAAATGTTTCTGACCGCAGCTGCACACCAGCAGACGTTTCAGCAAGCCACCCGCTGTGACGGCAGAGCTTTATCCTGAGGAGATCTGGAGAAATCCTCCAGCCAAGGGGCGCTATCTATTTTTGTAGCAGAAGCCTCAGGGGAGGCAGTGACACTGCCGACAGACGCTGCCCGGCTGATGCTCAGCTACCAACATCGGGACAATTGCACAGGAATAACAGGTTACCCACCCATCCCAGAGGATCTGCTGCTAAGGATTTTCTCCCCAGGGCTCTTGACTTGAGCTTTAAGCCTCCAAATTGAGGTCCATGGGAACAGAGGGCTGTGGCACTTCACCTTTCTATTTTGTACCACTTTGGTTTTGTTTGAATGCTTGGAAAAAACAGGAAGGATAATGCTGGTCTCCCAGCAAGCCCTTCCCCAAGCACTTATTATAGCAATGTGAATATAATAAATAATAAAAATTTAAATATAATAAAATCATCAGTTTCAAAATTAGGCAAATGCCATCACCACATAAATCCAGTTTCTTCTCTGCTCTTGTGTGTGAGGATATTCAGTGCGTGGCATTTTGCAAAGCTCTTCTGATAATAGGGATAAATCCAGCTCAAAAGAGAAGTCCTGAGCATGAGGCCCAAACAGGTCCCAAGGCCAGGAAAACACTCATGCTACGACCCTGACTTGTTTAAGGGAAAGATTAAAAAGAAAAAGACAAGCAACCCATGTCCCGGGGAAGGAAAAAGTCCTCAAACACATCCGGAGGCAGCTTTAAAGGGTTTTAAAATAGCTTACTCGGTCACACAAAAGCCTGAGCACTTACCCCAGCACCACTAAGTAGCTGAAACATTCAAATTCAAATCAAGACCCTTCCCTTTTGTCTACTGAAAAGCAACCAGCTGACAAGTTACAGGTTTCCCCTCTGTGAGCGGGGTTTTGAAGAGGAAAACTCCTTGATGCCTGCCAAGGGCTCAGGGTTGACAGCCCAAGCCTGGCTGCTACACACCCAGTGCTTTCCACCCTCCTGAAGAGCACGGGGCGTAAAAATGAGCAGAGAGGGAGAAACAAACTGCTTTGCCACGGCTCAGCAATAATTTCTGCAGCAATATGTGATGCCAATGGGTCAGGTTAAAGATGGGTTCAGGGCACTGCACCACAGCAAGGCCAGGACCCAGATGGTCACAGGTTTCTCAACAGTGAATGGAGCTTCTACCTGTTTTGTTTTTTTTTTTTCCATTGTCCCACTTTCTGCATTGTGGATGTTCCCACATCCTGAAATATTTTATTACCCACCAAGGGAGACGTGCTGCACCTGGAGGGCCTCCTCTGATGGCCTTGTCCTGTACTGAAAGCTCCCAATCCTGATGGCACCTGTAAATTGGACTTGGAGAACCTTTTACCCCAGAAGGGGTCATTAAAGGAAAAAGAAAGAATAAAAAAAAGCCTAGTAGCTTCCAGTCTAATATTTTCATGGAAAATGCTTCAGGTTAAGTGACAAAAATAGAAGCTGACTAAAAGATGTGGTGAGGGTCAGGAGCAGGTGCTGTGCCCTGGCGCTGCATTGCCACCACAATCAGTCTTCAACAGAGTTTTTCCAACAGGGAAGAGCCAAAAAAATAGCCCGGATCTATTGTACACATGTTGCACTGTAAACAAAACTCAACGCTCTGCACGGCACAGCTCGCTTGGTGTACCTGGCACACTGCACTCATTTGCATAGCGGGCTTATTAAACGCCAGCTGAAGCTCAGGCTCAACTGCTAAACTGAACAGATGTCATCAGCCCGTCGTCCACACAACGCATCCACCCCCAACTATAAATAGCCATTCAGCGCTCCCTGATTAACTGATTTGGAAACATTTTGCATGAGGTCAGCCTGCCGATTAAACGGGAGAGCTCACAGCGTGCCCCAGGACACCCAGAGACCAGCTGCTTGGCCAGAGGGCCCTGACGTACATCTCTCCTCACTGCTTCGTCTGACATTTATTTAGAGATGGGGTGGAAGCTCTGCTGTCTGGGCACACAAAGTCCAGAAAGCCCCTTTTCCTGGGTGCTTTTGCCAGTGGAGACCTAGGAAGCCTTGGCAGCAGGTCCCTTGGGGTACACTCAGCCTCCCAAGGCTGGTGCCACAATACAACCGTGCGGGCACCAATATTTTCTGGTTGCAACCCCTGAGTTGGCTGCGTGCTGTCCTAGTTACCTCTGGACCGATGACTTTGTTTCCCTCCAACTTCTGTGCTTGGTGGTGGTCTCTTTGTCCCTTGGACGGCACAGGTCCTGCCTGCAACACATCTGAGGATGGCGGGGCATCCCCTGCCTGTCTGCTGACTTCCACTTCCTTGGCTCCTGCCTCCTCCTTCCCTGCTGCTGGCTTCACTTGCTTATCAAAAAACATCTCTTTCAATGAGAAGTGCACGTCACCATTGATTTCAGCGTCCTGGTTCACACTTTTCACAGGCTCTTTGGGTTTTGGACTGGTTTCCACTTCTTGATCATTTGCCACCCTCAAACGTGCATTCCTGCGTAAGGCGACAGGAGGGGCAAACCTTGGATTTGCAGAGGGGTTGGCCCCATCTCGCCCACTTTCTTCTCGCTTGGAAACTTCCTGCTTTGCTGCTGGAGGAGCCTCCACCTTCTTTTTCTTTTTAGCTGCAGAGTCTTTCGGCATTGTCTTAGTCACCATGCCCTCCACCGTCTCATACATGTACTTGAGAAAGCTCTGCCCATTCTCCTCCACGCTTTCCAAAGAGGCATCTCCATTGGTGGTCACCTCTGCTTTGAAAGGTGCTATCAGTTTGTTTGGAAAGCCCGTCATCACGCTGACCGGCTGCTCCTTTGGCTCCACAATATCCTCATGTAATCTGGACTGGGAATCAGCGACGTGCACTTTTGCTGCATCCTCCTTCTCCCATGGAGAGACTCCTGACCGGAGATTCAGATCCCTGGCCAGCCTCCGCTTTCTCTGGAGCCGATCGGGGCTCATTCCCTGCAATTTCTCCACCTCCACATTTTCTTTCCCTCGTTTCTTGCCCTGTTCTATCTCTCTCAGCTTTTCTTCAGCTTTTCTCTTGATTTTGTCAAACCACCTCTGATGGATTTTGAACTCAGTCATGGTTCCCACTTCCAGCACACCAGAGCAGGACACGATGCCTTTGTGATTTCTAGCTGAGGCCTGGTAAATGCCTGCATCTTCTTCTTGGCACCTGGAAACCAAAAGCTCTGCATGAGACCTGCCCATCCTCCCCAGGCACTACCACTGGGCTGCTCCAGAGGGACCCTTGAGGAGCCTGCAGTAGGTCTGAAGGCCTGGGGCTGGCCTCTGTCCCCAAGCTCTGCATTCTCAGCACTAACAGATAAGCTATTTGAAAGTTAAATCAGTGCCCAGCTCCCACCTGGGCTGTAACTTTGGTAAGAGAGGGCTGTGATGGAAGAGGAAGAGCTACCACCAGGCTTCCTGACTGTTCTCAGCCATGTTCCTCTGCAGGATCTTCTCCTCTCAGCTCTTCGCAACCTACACAACATTTTTGTTCTTCCTTCACCCTGCTGCCTTACTCAAGTCTTCCCACCCCATGCATGCTGTCACTCCTTGGAGACACCTGGCCCATGGAGATCCCTGCTCCTGGGAGAGGTGAGCCAGCTTCTGACGGAAACCTGGAGCACACCTTGGGGTGGCAGAAAAGCCCAGGCTAGAAGAACAAGGATGACAAGGCCACCAGCAATATCAGTATTCTGCACTTTCAGACAGTACCGTGCCTCTCCAACATCCCAAATCTGGGGCTCAAGGTGTGACAGTTCTCTGCTTGTTGGGGACACAGTTTGCCTGGCTCTCCAGAAACAAAGTCCTTGTTTAAGGTTAAAACAAGCAGGTAGTCAGGGCTGAATAAAGGAAGCCCTTGGCTCCATTAGTTGAGTGCCAGAGCAGCCCCTTCCTTCCCTGCCCTCTTGGTGAAAGCTAGGAAAGGCCCTCCTGGGACAGGGCTGCAACACCATCCCCTCTCTGCCCTTGATTAGGACACACCTATGAACTCTTCCTGTCCTTGTCCTGCCTGATCCCCTGGAAAATCATCCCTGAAGGCAGCCAGTGCTTTCCCTTTGCTCACCTTTGTCCAGCCCTAACACTCAGCTCCTGTCTGGTGCAGCCATAGTACATGCTGCTACCAGCACTGGAAGGCTCCAGAGAGAAGCTCCTCTAGCTTCTGTCATGGATGCACTAATGTATCTCATAGTGATGTAATCAGTGACCCATGACAGCGAAGAGCTGAAGGGGAAGGGACAGCCAAGAACACTGCAGCGGGGAGCAGAAGAGCCCAACACAGGTGCTGGGAGGAGATCACTGCTGACACTGAAAACAAGCTCAGAGCTCCCACCACTAAATCCAGCCGCTCTCCAGCTTCTTTACTCACTTGTACAGCTGCAAGGTGTGGCGATTTCCATGACGGAATATTTCGTACTTGGGTAAGCCACAGTAGCGGTCCATCTCTTTGTCATCCTTATACCACGTCACCTCCGGCTGCGGGTATCCTGAGGAGGAGACAGACGGTACATCAGGGTGTGAAACACTGCAACCAGTAGCAGGACAAGTCTGCTCCCATGGGGACAAGGGACCGACAGCAAAACGAAGCGCTCTGGCAGAATAGGATACGTGTTATTCTGGGCTTGCTGCATTCTTTAAATCACATGGGCAGAAAAAGCATTGTGAGTGGAAACCTGATGGGCTTATCCGAGTCTTTTATCACTCCTAGGAATAGGGCTATTTTTGAGAAGAAAATCCCAGCACTTCATTCCTGAATGGAGGGGAGCAGATCACACGACCGTCTCCTGTAACGCTGGCCGGGAGGAGGTGGTGAACACACTGTCACTTTTATACGAAGGGACATGTTTTGATGAGACTAAGGCTAAGGTTAGAAAACAGGCACTCACCCCACCATGGAGCTCACAGCGTTTCGCTAAGTATCACAGCCTGAAAGCCGATCCAAAAGTTTCCATTAACCAGAAACAACCTTGATTGCATCACAGTCAGCTTGGAGTCCTACAAATGTCACTTGACAACAGATGTCACCTGCCTTTTCAGTAGAATGACATCATGAAGTGTGTGACTGGCTGGCTAACAGGACGGGCGCACAGCCACATTCCCTGCCACTGACAGAGGTGGTAGACCAGTATGAGTGCTGCACGTAGACCAGTGCAAGCCACAGACCTCAACTCCGACTGACAGCAGCTCTAGCTCAGAATAAGAGGAAAACTTGATGTTTCAGGGAAAAACTGCTTGAGTCAGTGGCCAACTTTGGTTGTTGTACTTCACATGGGGCTCCCAACATGGCCAAGCTGATCCTAAGGGCATGAGATAAAAGTTTCAGTGATCACATCATGCCTCCACTTAAGTCCATGAGCTCAACAGCTGTTCAAAGCCACAAGGTAGATATCCAAAGCTTATCACCTGCAAATGTCCCTGCTGGCTTTCCATGCAGCCCAAGGGAAGAAGCCCTGAATGCTGCTCACCTCCATCAGTCCCCAAAGGTCACCCCACAAGCCCCCAGGAGCCAAGCCCCTCAAATACAGCCCAAGTCAGATCTCATAGACAACCCTGATGTGAGGTCAGCAAGGGCTCTCTAGGAACAGCCAAACCATCCAGGCTCGACAGCTCTGAAGTATAGAAAGGGCAGGGACAGGGCACCACCTGCCTATCCTGGATACTTCCCAGCTGCCAACCCACAGGGCTGACCAAGACCCTCTTCATCTCCAGGGTGAGGAGCCTCCTACTTGCACCAGCCTGTAGCAATGCCTGAGCCCAGCTCACACCTGCTCCCATAAAGGTCCCATAGTGAGGGCAAAGATCAGGAGCAAAGACTCATCAGCAGGAAATCACCCTAGGTTTGGCCAATTCAAAGTGCTTTTGACTAGAAAAGCCACATGTATCAAATCTTCTCCTTGTGCATTGCTTGACTGTCCCCACTCTAATCTGTTCTTCTGATACACCCATCCCTTGCTTGTCCCCTGGCTCCTCGAGGGACTTATCCCACTGGAACCAGACAGGGTTGCGGAAATAATTTCAGAAGAGTTTGCCTTTCCTGCTCTCCTCCATGAACAGCCATCCCCACAGCCCAGACACCCCTGCATACCAGGTTTTACTGTACTGAGTCTCTTACTCTGCACTGCCCCTGGCATCCACCCTCTCCATCCTCGCTGCCTGTGCATCTCCCACATCCTTTGCTGCTTCATTCCCCTCCCAGTGGTGCCATCAGCAGCTTTGGCTTTCTGTTGGTTCATGCCTTGTTCCTCCTCTTCTGCAGGAAGCCAAGTCATGACTTTCTCCTGAAGGCTGCCCCAGAGAGGTTGTGGAGACTCCTCTGGAGAGATTCCAAACTCTCTTGAATGCAATTCTGGGCAACCTGATCTCAGTGAATCTGCTTTAGCAGGGGTGTTGGACAAGATGATCTCCAGAGGTCCCTTCCAACCTCCACCAGTCCATGATTCTGTGTAATTCTTCCTGCAAGGCTCTCCACCCTTGCCTATGGTCCCTGTCTCATCATAGTCTGCTCTTTGTTGCTGCTCTGGCTCTCCAAACCAGTTTCTAGAAGTGCAAAGCTCCCTGATACTTGCAGCTGAAGCCACAATTGCTGCTAACTGGAGGAGGTCACAAGAGTATCCCAGTGATGGGATCACCAGGGATTGATGCTGCTGCTTCTATTTTCCATAAATATTAGCTAATGACTGTACTTGGCAGCAAGACTCTAGGCTGAATGAGCCTGTGGCAGTTTCTTTCTGCTCCAGGGATGAGGAAAAAACCAGTTTTTACACACAGATTAACCTTTACCCAGAGCAATCCCTCCCTTCCCAAGGTCTGTTCTGCAGGCGAGACCTTCAGGAGGCCCCCACGGAATGTACTGCATGGAGCTGGCAGGTAGATTGTCCTAATACCCTGCAAACAGCAATTGTAGCATTTCATTCTGGGAACTGCAAGCCCATAATTTCCGAGAAGCCCCATGATGTCCCCCTGTGGCCTCTGCAGCTGATTCCCCTTCCCAGCTGACATCTGCCAGAAAGAGCTGCAATTTTGATAGCTGTGCTGTGCCTCGATGACTGGCTTTTCCTCCTGCTAATCCCAAACTCCCTTTGACTTGCAGCACTTGTGTGCTTGAGGCTACCTGCTCCCTAGTGGGGGCTACTGCTGTACCAGTGCTGCCAAGGAAGGCCCACAAGCTCCAGGCTGCAGCGAAAAGTTGCTACGGGCTGGAAACCTGCAGGCAGAGGGATGCTGAAAGGCTTCCCACTTCCCACGCAGAAAGAGTGGCTGCAGCTGCCCGTTCGGAGACCAGCCACCCCTCCCCAGGGGCTGTAACCGGAGACAAGCAGGGGAGGGAGAGATGCCTGCACGCTGGCTGGCATGCCCTGTGCTATGCCGGGGAGGAGAGCCGCTGCCGACATCCATCTTCACGCTGCCAAGCAAAGAAATTCCCCTGCTCTGGGGGTGGGGGGGCGGCAGCGCTCCCCGCGTGTCATCACATGACACCCACGGCTTGCACAGGGGCCGTTTCAAGGTGCCCGTGGGACGGGGTGGCTGAGCCGGGGGTGCCGGATGCCCACCCTTAGCAGAAGCGCACTGCAGGACAGAGCAGCCATTCATAAATTGGATGCTCGCCCTTCTGAAACCTGGCGCTCCCGCAGGCCCCCTGCACAGTTGGTGACGAAAGGGATTTGTCGGCAGCTGGTCTCCTGCGCCCACCAGCCAGTGCCCTGCAGTTGCAGGCAGAGCAGTGCTGGGCGTTCCTGGGGAGGATGCTGGTGCCTGCTGAATATCTTCGAGCCCGGCAAAAGTTTTGCAAAAGCGTCTTCCAGCAACACTGTTCCAGTCACTGTCCAGGACCCAGGAGACTTTTCTTAGCAAGGACCTTTTTTTTCATGGAGATTGCACGTTTAGATGAAACATTCTTTTTCCCAGAGCTGTTAAAAGTCTGAGAAGCCTTCAGAGCTTTCAAAACAGTTCTTTAAATAGCTACCTAGAGAATTTCTGTTTAAAGAAACTTTCTTTTTTGACTTTTTTTTTTTTTTGGGGGGGGGGGGGGGAGTGGTTGGGGGGTGGCATTGGAGTTACTCTTCTGAACCTTGGGAAGGTGGAAAGAGTTTAGAACACTGACACAGAATCTCCACGGTTTTCTGTTTCTCCTTCCATGAGTTCTGTGCAGTGGGGGCTTCAGGCAGTTTGGGAAGGAAAAGTCATGGTAAGATCTCATCCTTTATGAAGTTAAACCTCCCCATCACCTGAAGACAAGGTCTCCAGTAATGCTGACAGAAGACACTCGCCAAAAGCAGTAGCTCCCCATGCCATCAACCTGCAAGCAGTGCTTTTTCACCACCTCTCTCTTGCCCAGGCTGCCCCAAATCCAGGCATCCTCATATCCCACCAGCCAGCTTTCTGCTCTTATACTCACTACTCATCTCCAAACCCACGCATCCACCCCTCTCACAGCCCCTGCATTTCTCCAGACATCATTTGTCCAAGCACTTCACTTGTCCTTCAAACATTTACCTAAGAGGGCCACCACAGATACAATTTGAACTCCTTTATGCTTAAAATCCTCACCCACTAAGCACATGACTGCTCACCTCACCCTGACTCTCTTCCCCAAGCCATAGGAAGAGCCCTTTCCTGTCCACACAATAAAACCAGATGGTTTCGGGGCACATTGCTTTGTTGTTATCTGCTCCAGGGATGTGCTATTCAACACAGTGCAGATGCTCATGTTGATCAAGCATCTGGGAGAGGTACCAGCCTGGACACTTCTTCAGCACAAGCACTGACCCAGGAAGGGAGTGATGGGACTGAGCTCCTGAGCTGATTATTTCTTTGGGTAACCAGGACAGAGGGGCTGAGACTGCCTAAGGAGGGTTGCAATGGCCCTAAGGAGGCAGCTGTACCACAGCGGGCAAAACATGGTCCCAACAGACAATGATCTTGGATAGATCCAGTCATCACCTCATTCCCTAACAAGCAGTCATGGACCCAGGCTCCTTCATCCAAGGGCCCACACTTCATCAGCCAGAATCAATCCTATACAGAAATAACTGAAAAGCTGTAAAATACTTGTAGCAGCACCTCCAGTAAGGGCCACTCTCTGAGGAGAAGAATCCAATATACACTTTCTGGAAGGATTTGTGATGACACTTGAGATCCTGAAACCCAGACACATCCACCAAGGAAAACACATGGTGCAGAGAAGCAAGGTGTGCTCTGCTCTGTAAGAAATCGCACAGCAACTGGAAATGTTCTTGTTCCCTTTTTCACATCTCTCAGAGAACAGATGAACTCATTTTGTCTAAAAAAGAAAACGTGTCATAACTGATGTAGGATTTGACCCAAAACAATCAAATCAGATAAACTAGGGACAGAACTAGGCAATGGTTTTTAGGGTGTGTGCAACCAGCCAGGTGCATCAGGAAGTCTGCCTCTGCCTGACTTGGTTTTTTTCTTGCCTGCACCACCTAGCACCTTTTGGAGACTGGGTCTTCAAACACTTGCATCTTGCTGCCTCCCTGAGACATGCCCAGCAAGTCACTGGTGTCCACAGATGTGGGACTACCCCATAACTCTCAGTACTGGTCAAGAAGAAGAAGAAAAAAATATTAAGATATTACTGTAGGTCAGGTATCCATGTTTGTGGCATGAGAGTCAAAACAGGAGCAGTTGACACTCTGCCCTTTGCCTCTGGCAAGTCAATGAGTCAGAGTGTCCCTGGACTCCAGCCACAGCAGTGGGACTCAGCTGGTTCCACTCCGGTTGCTAGCCAAGGATGGCACTGCCTTTCTCCCCATAATGTCTCCCAGTTGAATGTAAACATCATGGCAGGAGGAGGTATCTAAGCTACTGATAGGACTATGCAGTAAGAGTTCACCTTCCACCTCATGCCCCTCACTCCCAAAGAGATCCTGAGCTTCTAAAGCAGTTCACAAGACCAGATGCAAGAGATGACCACATGGCATAGGTGGTCCAGGCTGCTTTTGAGGACGTTTCCATGAAAATTCCTACTTTTGTAGGTTTATTAACTGAAGCGCTAAAGACATCCCCCAATCCAGTTCACCAGGTACAAACATAATGCTAGAGGCCACGTGCTGAAGATGCTTATTTAACACTTTCCTTCACTGGAGTAGAAAGGAAGACCGATATCAGGTTTTCAATTTGGTGTAATAAATCAGGTTTTGATACACAGCTCACTTCTAGAAAACTTTAACTGGGAAAAAGCCCTTTTAACAAATCACTGAAGAGCATGGTTTGGAGGCATCTCCTTAGCATCCCATTTTTGCCCTAGAAGCAGGAAGTGGTCTGCTGAAGTTAAGCATCAATCAAATCAATATATCAGTTGTCCCCTTGCAAGTTCAGAATATCAGACCTGCAAATTCAAGGCAATCCACAGGAGAAGAGACAAGAATTCAAAGTGGGTGGCTCTTAGAAGGGCTTAGTCTGCATTTCCTGGGGCCCATCTTAGTCACAGCATGGCATATTACACTTCCTAATCTTAGGAAATTCTTGGTTCTTTTGACTAAGAGGCTCACTGGAGACACCCTCACTCCTTCCAAAGCTTACAAACTTGTTTAATGTCTCTCACTGAGTAACCTGTCGGAATAATAAACATGTGGAACATCAGGAAGGACCATGGGTTTGAAAGCAAGTACATACTATGAGAAAAAAGAGGGTTTAGAGTCTCTGTATTTCAAAAGCTCATCAGCAAAGGAGCTGCTCAGGCACTGCCAGGCCACATTATTACAATTCCTTAGTAGCAGCTCTCTTTTTCAGCCTCCCCTTATTGGCTTAACCCCTTCCTGCCCAAGGGTAGACTTTTATCTCATTGGGCAGGAACCAGCTTTTCTTTCAGATGTCGACAGACACACAAGTTTATCGCTAACACAAACGCAGCTGCACCCTAAACCATTTACAGCCCGCAAAGAGAGCCAGCAGTGGCTCCAGTATGGCAGCCTTAGTCTCCCAAATTGCACATTCCTGAGTTACGGAGTCCAGGATTAGAGAAGAAGCAGAGATTAGGGCAGTAAAATGTAGCTGGCCCAAGCAGTAACCAGCGTATTCCATTTTCTGGCCTTTCATTTGCCTTGTTTGAGATGTTAGATTATGCCTTTGCCTCTTCAAATCTCCACACTTAAATTAAAGCTGAAATCATCATGCAATTGCCGAATCTTTACTCGGCAGCCTGACAACAGTGGTCTTGTTAAGGTGTTGCCTTGTTATCACTTGCTGTAGCGTTTAACTAGCATAAGTCCAGCGAGTGAGGCAGGACCAGATTATTCACTGAAGATGCTGTTACCTGTCACTATGCACGTGAATTTAGCATCAGAGTCCTCGGACACAGAACGGGATTTGATAGTGGTTTCAAAAAGTGGCTGGGTTTCCTCCGTCAGCTGAGAAATGATTGCGCAGAAGGTGCTCCTGGAAGATTCAAGAAGCATTTCTTAGAGATCAAAGTACTAGAAAATTTCAAAGGGTCCATTTTCTATCTCATTTCAGAAGACTGTGTTCCTGTAAATGCCCTACTTCCCTCCCATCATCCCTACCCTGGGTTGTTTATAAGTCCAGTCCAGCGTCAGGGTATTTGACTGTTTTTTCACTCCTAAGATGACTGTCAATTTAAAATGTAATTTGGGAGACATTCCCTTTGTTGTAGCCCTTATGTCTATTGGGATAATGAATGTCAGGAACCATTTGAGTGCTTGATGACAGCAGAACATTTCTTTGATCTGTCAGCTGGCTCAAAGCAAGACCCTCACAAAGTCAGCTTCACGGTCCCTGTACTGCATCATCAGTGTTTCAAGTGCTCTGTTCGCTGGGATTTTACTTTATTCGTGAAGACTTCATATGTCATTTCAGGCCAAGTGTGAACTGAACATGTCTCCCGAACACAACAACCCTTTTTGAAAGCCCTGAATTATGAAGAGCTGCTGCAGGGACAGCTCAGTGAAGGAGACCTTGAGCCTGGCTTGTGGCTTTCTGAGCTCAGGAATTCTACATGAAGCTGACACCCGTTCCCTGCTTAACGTTTCACTGCTCACACTGCATACTCCAGGAGTTCAGGCTGGGACACCCAAATAGCCAGAACTATCCAAACAGCGCAATCTTTGAAGCTCAAAAATGGACCTTAAATTCTCCAGACATTTAAGTGCTATTTAGTGACAGCAATGTACTCTTACAGCACTGACAATCCTGTTGGAGCAACACCAGGAGAGGCCCCAGAAGATTTGGGCTTTCATAAACAAAGGAAAATGATTTAATTCCAAGCTGGGTCTTCATTCGGATAGTGCTCTGGGGGTCTTGGAAGGGAAGAGCTGTTTCATTTTTCTCTCTTCAATTAAAACACTAATTGTTACACTAGGAGAGGAGACTGCAAGGTCTCAAGTGCAAGGATCTTAGGAGAAACAACAAATACTGCAAGACAATTGGTAGCTGGCAGCTCTACTTTTATAATTTTCTGCAGGGAAAAACATTCCTTAAACAAGGAGACATGCAAGAGGTGGAACAAAACCCCAAACCATTCCTGAGACAGCTCCACCACGAGCAGAAGGACTCATGGCACATGGTGAGGGCTCCACAAGGAGGACCCTGGCCTCACAAGCAGCCCCTGGCTTGCAGGCAGGATGCTGGTGCTGCTGCTACTCATGCTCTACCTGCTGAGGAAGCAGATTTGTTCAGGAAAAACAAACAAAAAAAACCCCCAACATTTAGCATGAACCCATCAAGGTTAGGTACAGTGAGAGGTTCTGTGGCAGGAATGGAACTGCACACAGAACTGAAGGTGTCAGGATATCTCCAGACATGGTAACTGCCTGTTCCATCTACCCAGAGAACTTACCTGGAGGCTGCAGTGCTACAATTTTCAATCTGCCTTCCTGCTAGTATGGGTTTGTAAGAGACACGGGGAGATGGATCCCTGGGTACCAAACAACTGGTGTGCAGTGGGAGTCCCACTCAGCTCCCAGGCACTTTGTGATTGGTAAGGGTACAGGACAGGGGCAATAGGGATGTTGCAAACTTGACTCATCTACAGAACAAGAGTTCTAAGCACTGTCAATATCTAAACACACGTGTGGGATGAGGTGAAAAACAGATGCCACAGCTCATACTCTTTTCTGTGGAAATCAACGGTCCCCAGGAGGCTGGTCCTGGTAAGCAACTCTTCACACAACTACAGGACCAGGAAGGGGCTGTGGGAGCCAACAGCTGTTTCAAACCAGAGAAACCTTTCCATACTCCAACCCCAGGAGTAAAAACCCTTCCATTTCCAAAGAGCAAGGCAGACAGTCCAGTACCAAGGCAGTTACTGGTGGGGTTTTCATGGCCCCTCCAATACGGATCCCCAACCCTACACCAGTAAATGCCTTTTAGATCCACATAAGGAGCTTCCCAAGCATCAATGAATATTTCATTCCCCAGCAGGAGAACAACCAGATCAGCATCTTAAAACAAGTGATTCACACACACATCATGACACTCAGGACCAAGTTTAATCCCAGTACCATGCCACCGGTATCAGCAGGCAGCACCAGGAATAAGGCTGGCCCGTTCAGTGCAAATCCCACAGTCAGGTGAAATATAGCAAAAGGCTACTGAATGGTTTAGGAAAGAGGTGTCACAGAAGGTGGGGTCTCCACAGGCACTGCAGATAAATCAGAGGGGACTTGCCCAATGTACACTTGGCAGGAAGCCCTGGAAGGTCCATTTAATCTTTCAAAGAGCCGACTGTATGTGTCACGGTGTGGGGAGGTGGGTTAAAGACTGCAGCACCGTGGGGCTCTCAGCTGACTCACTGCAGCTGCAAGTGAGACTTGTCCAATTCAAATTACTTTCTAAACCAGTAATTCAAGAAATCTGATACAAAGGAGCAGTTGCTTTTCCTCCAGGCCTTCCTGAAGCTGCATCTTAGTTGCAGAAAAAGCCCTGGAGCTTAGGAAGAAGGACACTGGAAATTCAGTAGCCTTTTTACATTAAAGAGGGATTTCCATACAAGAGCAGTCTGCAGCACAAGTAGATTTGTAATGTGAATTCCTCTTCATCATGATTTTCTTTTGCTGACTTTTTGATTAGCAACCCGATAGCCATAGGGGGCTGCTCTGGAGAGGCCTTTCCCTCCACCATCACTCCTCTAGCTGCTTCTGCAGCAAACCAGTAATGCCAACGGATTTCCAAATGAGTGAAAGTACAACCAAATGAATGAGGATCTTCACAACAAAGCACAGGATGGCAGAGAAGGAAGAAAATTTCTTCTTTGAAAGACTCAGGGCAGGTACTTCTAATTTTTTTTAATGTCTCTGTATGGAAGTCTCACTTTAATATCAAGAAGTAGCTGGACACCCACCATTTGGCTACGAAAGAGGAATATTTCTTGCACCTTAATACAGAAATAATGGTGAACATTCACTTTGCTGTCTGCAATTCAAGCAAGTATTAGGGATCCAATCATGCAGAACAAGGCTGTTATATCACTTCAGAGCTCTCTACTAATTAATTAGTACTAAAGCATTACAGATTAATCATGTGCAGTCAGATTTAGCAAAGTGTTTGGTCAGAGCAGTTTAATGCAATGTAGTTTTTACCTTCCTAAACTGGAGGGAGAGAATCTGCTGCTTGATAAGCTAAGCAAAAAACAGCATAAAAACCATTAGACAGAGAAGCATGGAAAGGAGCTGAAAAAATCCAAACTGTTGCAGAGACGTATTAATGATGAGTCGTTTTGCACAGGTCAGAGTTCCTATTAAAAGAAGGTACAGCTGCTTTACTCAGGCTGAGTGCCAGGACGAGCAAGCCACAGCGTCAATTGAAATCAAAAGGCTGTAAAATGAAATGGTCGTTAACCGCAGAGAACCGGCATAAGGACAGTGATAGGAGTAGGTTTCTGAGAAGCAGCACCTGAGCCTTCCATGCACCATCCGCAGCGTTGTGCTGAAAGCAGGCAGCTCCACCCTGGGAGATGTTCCATTAAACAGCAGGCGAGAGTACAGACCGTTGGAAAGCCCACTTCTCTGCTGGCAAGCAGGTGGCCTGAGCTGGTCACCCTCTGTGCTTCCAAGGACAGCTCTTTGGAGAAGCTGAAAACTTTTTGGTCACTACACACCACCTTCCAGTTTGCCAACCAAATCACTATGGTCTGACAAAACATTAAAATAAAATGAAAGAAGTAGACTTTACAAGAATCTACAGGTGTTGCTTTTTTTTGCAGGAACACGTTATAACATTAACCAATTTCGGGGGTGGGCGGGTGGGAATCAGACACCCAAATCCTACACAAAGACCATCGAGATGAGCTACTTACCAGTGGCCACCAGCTCTCCCAAAGGAGTGTCTTCAAGGACTTAATGTCCTAGCTAAAAGGCCACACTGCCGTGTTGTGGCAGCAGCCCCTTGCAGGCTGGAGGAAATAACCTCTTGGCATTGACCTGAAGAAGTCAGGAGCAGTTCCTCACACCTGAGCTCACCCACATGGCAATCAAAAGCCTAAAACTGGTTAGTTACCAGACAGTCAACAGCATGTAAACTCGGTGATTTAATCACACTGAGATACATGTAGTTGTGCCTTTGCAACAACCTCACCACACAGCCTCAGAAGTGACTGAAGCATAGACTTTGGGATGTAAGAAGTCAGACTCCCACATAGGTATGTGCAGACAGACCAAACCTCCTCAGCCTTGTGTGCTGAAGACCACCTTTGAGCAACCAAACTCCACCTCTTCAGGTCTCCTACCCCAGTGACCACACTGGGCTCTGTGTGAGTCCCAGTCACATGGAGGTCAACAGGACTTCATGTCTTGCCCTACAAATGACGACAAAGAGTCTCTGAAAACTGCTCCTGCCAACCATATAGCACTTACACCTGTGGAGGCAGAACCTCCATGTGAATAGTAAGTGGAAAAAGTAGTTCAGCTGGAAGCCTTGTACAAATAATTGCACATTTTCACTGGGAAAGAAACCCAGACCTCTGAACTGCTCACTGGCTCCTCTCCTTCAGATCAGGAGAGCAAAGACAGAAGTTTCAGACAGCCACTCAGGAGTAACTTGAACCCAACAAACATGGGTGGCACGTGCTCTTTTGGCAGTAGCTTCACCCTCTCCACTCCAGCTGCACTAACCTTATCCCTCCCCAGTGCCAACTGCCATTCACACAGACAGGTGATGAGCAGATCAGGCATTATCCAGCTGGAAAAATCAATCACTAAACCAGAACAGGCTGAGGATCCATGTTGCATGGGCTGTGCTGGCCTGTGGGAGAAGTCAGACAGAGGAATTCTGTCTTTCCAGCTGAGCCCCAGCACTTGGGGCATCCCTATGTCCTTTCCAGCACTGCAGGGCATGCCATTGCACTACCTGCCTTCCTGACCAGCATATCCCCTTATCCTCATCACTCCCGGCCGACCTAACAGCTTGGAGAGCTCAAATTGCACCTCCAGCTGCTCTAGTCCTGACCTCCCAAGGGGACTGAGCTTCCTCCTCCCCACAACGCTCCCAAGCACAGCTGCCTCAGGTGATCCCAGGGCCAGCAGCACCCACTCGCTGTGTCCTTGTGCTCTGGGCTGCCCTCAGGCAGCCCTGCCTAGCTGGAAACACAAGTCATGGGCTTCAATAATGTCACTCATCAGCTTTTCAACAGTAAAAGAACCCAAAAATATTTTGGATACCCCTGCAAGGGAAAAATGTCCTTTTAGCCTCCAAGACCCAGGTATCACTTGAGGAATAAAAAGGGAAGATCCTCAAATGCTTGCTGGAGAACACTGGTCTAGGCAGAAGTGCAGTTTAATCATGCTTTCTTGCCTAAGACAAACGGCTGTCTTGGCTTGGACGTAAAGAAAATCACTCAAATAGCAAGAGTCATAATGAAGGGTGCCTGTGCCATGAACCCTTTGTGCTCATGAATGTGATCAAACAACAAGCATTGTCAGTACTTTCACTGCTGAACGCACAACCTGGGCTTTATTCACTGCACATCCTGAAGCACAGTGCTGAATACTGGATGGTCTTTTCAGGAGTCTTCATATCATCAAAAGGCCATCAGCACAAAGATTCACTTATTAACTGAAGTTTAACCTCAATATGCTAAGAAACCAAGCCAATTTTGCTTTTCAGACTAGAGAATTAAGCCCAGAGAGAGCAAGATCAAATTCTGAATGCTTCAGCCAGAACAGCCCTGCCTGCAGGCAGCTGGTGTTTCACTCCAGTTTAATTACGTTCCCAGTATATCCTGCTGCAACCACATCACTACAGCAGACTCTAAACCAAATCTACCTGCTTGGAAATGCGGGACTCCAGACACCCCAGCATGCCTAGTCTGATCCTCTCTGCGACTGGGCTGTCTGTGTCCTCAGCTCTCTGGAGACCTGTTAGTGCCCAGAGCGCAGGATGCTGCTGCTGAAACACAGCATCGGCAGCAGATGTGTCTCCCTTGAGGGAGCTTGGGGCCATTTTAATCATTAGATGAAGGCAAACGCTTCTCTTAACCTGAGGAACACAGTGAAACACAGCTTGTTAAAAGCTAACTCTGAAATTAGACCTTTGGTTATTAACCTCTGTTGCACCGGATCACAGAATTATACCCTTCCACAACGCACCTTCTAACACCATCACTTCTTCTTTAAATTGTTTTATCAGATGCTTTCAAAATTCTTTGGACATTCATCATCCTCTTAAAGGTTTTAGCCAACCACTTGTAATTTTCTAGGGAAGTGAAGACAGTCTTCCCCATTTTTCATGCACTTGCCAAATTTCTGTTTTGCTGCCAGGGCAGGAGGCAGAACTGTCAACACCACTCACTTCTGTTAATCACTACAAATATTTCTTGAATTGATGGCCCAGGCTGGTACCTCACCCCCCTGGCACTGAAAAGTTAATTGCTTGAAACACATAGATTTTAAATCCTGCACCTTTTCTAACCTTCTTGTGCAATGAAATCCTCCTTTCTGTATTTCTTCTCTCCAAGATAATGAAATCTCTCTCCTTCCATCTCATGTCCTCGTATGGAAGCTGACAAGAGCTCAGGAGACCCTGAAATAGCCTTCCCAGTGGCTCCATCCTCACACGTATGAGTACGTGGCCTTGATCCACTTGAGCTGCAACAGTCATTAATATATTTCACTGCTCTCCACAGCACAGAAATTGAGCCACACAAGCTGTTCAGGGCAGCTAAACAGTGAAACGTGTCAATGACAGCAAAGTTATGTTTTGAGGGAAAAAGCACTGCACAAAAGCTCCTCAGAAGAGCCCACCATGACCCAGGCAGCCCTTCCATGCCGGAAGCAGGATAGAGGGACAGCCCTGGCTATCCCCTACGGACACTCCCTCTCACTGGCACTCGGACCCGTGACATGTTTTGCACATGGAGACTTCCAAGTATAAGATTTCGTATGAACTTTTCTGCCTCCGAGGTTAACACCATTTGAGACAAACACGAGCCACTCCAAATGTCCTCTCACCTGTCAATGGCAAACCATTTCCAAAGTTTAAAAGCCAACAACAGAGCTTTCCTGTGCACATGGTTACACTTGAGGCTTCTTTCCTGCCATGTGTCTCGCTCCTTATCGAGCACTTCATGCACACGCAGAACAAGTGTGTTTGTGTTTCATATACCATGGCAGTAATTATCAGCAACACTGCGATAAAGCAGCTGTGAGTGCTCTGGAGCTGCACAAGACGCATTGTTATTTTACAGACTGGAAAACAGATGTATTGAGTCTTTGCTTGTCAAGGTCACAGAATGAATTGATGTTGGAGCTGGAGAAATATTGCATTTTTTTCTGCAGGTAATTTACTTTGAGCTTAGATGAACGTGGGCTTGCATGTAGCAATTTAGAGCTGGATTTCATTAACAGAGAAGGTGGAAAACAATAAATTAAGTTACATGTTCCTCTATAACACTCTAAAGATGGCTCAGATCTGTGTATTTTAACTTTGAATTACTGGTGCCTTTATGGTCCCAATTAATCTGGTAGTTAGTTGAAGGGCAGCAAAGAATGAGGAAGGCCAAAAGAAACTAAAGTAAATGCTGGACAATGAGATGCCTGGGAAAGTGGACATCTTCTTCCTGATTCACTGTGTGCAAAGGATTTTTGTGGCTGTGGGTTAGAAAAGGAGCAAGATGAAAATATAGCTGTTTGTGACAGCTCTTCTGGCTTCCTCCCCTTGTACCAGGCAATGCTGTAAAGTGTGAGATTGAGTTGGTGTGAGATAACAGCCTCATTCACCCAAGACCTTCCTCCCCTCACTGAAACAGGGTGAGGACAGAGCAGGTTTTAATTCCACCTCCCGGAAACTACCTCTGCTACGGCACAAGAGGTGCCTTGTTTGAAGAAGGCCACTCTCCCGTCCATGCAACCAGAGGGGATCCCAGGCCTGGAAGGTGTCTCCATTTATGAGGTTTCCAGAGAATGAAGTTCACACTTGTGATATATTCTGTATTTTAACAGTGCTCCTGAAGGGCACTCTGTCCGTATCTTGACCTTCCAGACCAAGTTATCGGCTCAGCCTCCATACTTAGCTCTGCTTTACTTTCTAGGAGATAGGGACAGAGGGTTTTGGAAAGGGGGCTGAAAACTGCAGTCTGGGATTATTATTCACTGTGCACAACTGCCAAGGAGACTCACTCAAACAAGGCATCATTGTGCAGATCATTACACCAAAAGGAAAATGATGGCTCGATACTAGAGATCCTATGGTCTGGAGATGAAATCATCAATGCCTTTCCAGTGGGTACCATGTGTCCCTCCTTAGGAGTTTGGGACACTTCCATCTAACAAGACAAATGGACTGAATCCCCTCAGGTGCCACAGCAGTTTTCTTATCGGGGATTTACACCACTTGTTGCCAAGAGCCAGGTCCCGTAAAATGTTCCAGGTGAAGAGGGAACTGCTCTGAACTACGAAAGCTAAACATGCTTTTCAGGAACTAAGCAGCCCTGAGTTTTCAGCTCACTTTATTATAGTAACAGATGACTCACCTTCATTTGATATTATGTGCAAATCAAGAGGTACAAAACTGGGAATGGTTTCTAGCCAGAAAAGCCAGGTGGCAAGGCCCTCTCCTAAGCTCAACTGCCACCACAACCAGAGACAGACCTCCAAGAAAAGAAAAAATATCTGCGTATGATGAATCTATGATAGTAGAAAGATACGTAAGCAAGGAGGCAACGCAGTAACAAGATCGAGGAGTAGACATCTGCATTAGAGGAGAGGTGCAGATCGCTTCCGACACAGGAGTTTGACCAGGGCTCAGATGAAGTTCTTACAGAAAATTGCATCTCTCTGCACAAGACATTCTCTAGGCTCAGACAGTTCTTGCAAAAAGGACACCTAAAGAGATGTCCTGAAGTTGTGGGCTATGAATGCAGGTAAGGCAGAGCCTGGACACAAGTGACAGCTTCTCCTTTTGCTTTGTGAAGTAATTATAATCATGTGCTTTGAGACATAAGAGTTTTTCAAAAGAAAAAACACCTACCCCAAAATAAAAGTAGTCCTGTCAGCTGCCAGGGCAGAAGGCAAGTCACCGTGACCATAAGCTGCTTCTCACATTGGCTCTTATCAGGTATGTTAAAAGTCTAGCACAGGAAAGCCAGTGATCTCACCTTAGGAAGATTCTTCCCAAAGACCAGTTCCCAAGGGCACAAAAAGTAAGTATTGTAGAATCACAGCACGGTTTGGGTTGGAAGGGACCTTACAGATCATCTAGTTCCAACCTCCCTGCCATAGGCAGGGACACCTCCCACTAGATCAGGTGACTCAAAATCCCATCCAACCTGGCCTTGAGTACTTCCAGGAATGGGGCATCTACCACCTCTCTGGGAAAACTGTTGCAGTGTCTCACCACCCTGATGGTGAAGAATTTCTTCTTACAACTAATCTAAATCTTCCCTTATTTCAGTTTGAAACTGTTACCCCTCCCCGTGTCTCTACACTCCCTGATAATGAGTCCCTCCTCACCCTTTAGGCCCTTTTAAGTACTGAAAGGCCACAAGAAGGTCTCCCTGGAACCTTCTCTTCTCCAGGCTTAACAATGCAAACTTTCAGCTTGGCCTCACAGCAGAGGGGTTCCAGCCCTCCCATCACTGCTGTGGCCCCACTCCAACAGATCCCTGTCCCTCCTGTGCTGGGGGTCCCAGAGCTGACTGTAGTATTCTGAACACTCTGTTTAATCAAGCGATACTGTTCTCTCTACAGACATTTTCAACATTTCTATTCCTCTGGCCCCTGCAGCACCTACCTCTGACAAATTCTACAAGTTAAAAAACAGAAAAAGCACGTGACAGTTTCTAAGTTAGTATCCTTCAATTTGCACAATTGTCCCTCTCCTCCTATAGGAGATGGGAGGTGAAGTAAGACCATTCAGCCCACTCTCCACCAGGTTCATGAATGCAAGCATTAAGGTGAAACATGTTCAGGAGTCACCCCAGAAGCAGAGATTCCAACCTCCATTTCTTTTCATGAGGATATCTCCACGTCTGTAAGTACCTCTACCATGGCACTATACTTTATCCTGCTTTAAGAACGGGTAAAGAAAGCAGGCAAATATTTTAGTTAAACACATTCTACCTATAAAGACAGCAACAGAGAAGACTTAAAAAACCCCAAAAAAACACAAACCAACTTTCTTTGGATCAGAATATCTACTTTTGCTTCCTAATCACCACAGAAGCCTCCTGCTGCAATTTTGTGCCTGCATCACTTGTCCCGTACTTTTGTTAGCTCCAAACCCACCAAATTCAAATACATTCTGTGTTCAAGCAAACTGCTGAATGTTATCTGCCATTTAAGGCATGTCACTCGTCTCGCTTTTCAAGTTCTCCCAGACAAGCTCTCCAGATGTTCCTGGATTTAATTAAACTCATAATTGCTTTATGAAAGTCTTCTTGCTACACCATTCCCCTCTCTTGCTTTCCAGAATTGTTATGATACATTATTTAATTACAGAATAAAAAGCCCCACTTCCTTCAAACCCTTGCCCTGCATCTCAGACAACAACAGTTTCCACACATCCTGGCTCAAGTCTTCAGCACTTGTGGGCGCTCCCAGGGCCATGCAGGGGACAAGGCTTTTTGCATTACCCCTCCCTAAGTCATTAGGGAAAAGTGGAAGATGTCACGAGCAGAGGGAAAGGTTAGTTTTGCTATTTAGTGAATATTTATTCACTGCTTCTTACAACAGAAGGAGCAGCCACTGGAGTTAACAGGCAAAATGAAATTATCCTGCCTTAGGCTCTGGCGACCAACATAAGTGAGTTGCAAAAAGGACTGGACAATTTGTGGAAACCAAACGCGCTGATTTAATCATGGCAGCAGCCTTCGGGGAAAACTTCAGGGATTTGGGGAAGCTGGCTGGGAACACCAGAGGTATTGCTTGCAGGACTGATGAACCCTCCTTTATGATTGAAAATAAAACTGCCATTTGGAACCTACTCAGGGGTGAATAAACGTCAAGCTACAGGTAACCAAAACACCTCAACATCTTATTTGTAAAAGGCTCTCTTGACTTGCAGTCTGCAGAATGGAGTCGTCAGGCTCCATCACATATTTCCTTTGCACAGTGTGGTCTGAGGTCATAGACCAGACCAGTTGTGGACACTCTATGGGCATTGTGTGGTACTAGGAACACCACAGTACACAGCCAGACTGTGAATAGGTCACAGGCTACAACACAAGCACAAAGGAACTGAATTAAGGCAACTTTACTTTGGCACTACCCCAGATTTAACATCTGACTTCCAGGCAGCACTTTTTTATCCCTTTCAGTCCTGTATTTATTTTTATGAATCTCTGATTCTTTTGAGGCATCAATGCTTGACACACTGGGAATAGATTATTTATGAATCATCAACAGGGAAGACACACACTCATTTCAAGAGCTTGCAGACCAAAGTGCATTCTGAGTGAATTCAAAGTAATTTATAGGCTTTATTTTGAATTTATAGGCTTTATTTTGAATGACTAACACAATCACTGACACCTTTGCCTTTGCTGGCACGTTGCCTTGTATTTTTGTATTTGCTAACCTCAGGCAGTCTCCGCTGACAACATGTTTATCATACCTTCTCCTGAGCAAACAAAGCCTTATTCCTACCACAGACCCCCTGCCTAAGGCCATTTCTGACCCAGGAATGCTGTTCTCATCGCTGCTTAGCCCATATCTACATTGTAGAAATACCATTTTGGCAGTAAGATAAGGCACACACACAGCGGGCCCCTTGCTCAGAGTCTGGCGTAGATAACACCATCAGCTTCGCTACAACGAGGGCAGGAAGGTCAGCGCAGTGCCCTGTGCACAAGTTCAGCTCGAGACAAAGCAGAAGCTCACGGCCATTGGTATTTCACCGCAAGGCAACCGATCGGCGCAGCACACCTGCCCCATGTCAGGGCAACGCGCAATGCCAACAACCCCTGCCCCATGGGGCAACAAACAGAGAAAACCACAGCCCTTTTCTGGCAAGCGAGCAACCGTCCTGCAGTAGCCGAGTGTCTGGGGGCAGCTCAAGCCATCGCTCGGCCCTTCCACCCTGAGCAGCCATGCAGATCCCAGCTCCGCCATCACCCCTCGGGGCTGGGGTATTGCCTTTCCGCTGCCAGCCTGCTCTCCTCCTGCCTCAACTCCAGACAGCCTGGCCCCGTGTCCCCCTGCGCTTCAGCCCTCCACCAGCCTCCAAAACGGCCCCACCCCAACGCGGAGCCTGGTGCCAGCACCACACTGCCATGGCAGCACCAGGGCAGGGGGGCACCCGCCCCACTTCAGCCCCAGCCCCGGCCCTGAGCCCAACCACCCTCACCTGTTCTGGGGCCGGATGCCAAGCAGGTAACTGCGCCGGTCGGGCCGGGAGGCCCAGGCCGCGCTCTCGGCCTCCTCCGCCCCCTCCACGCTGCCCGTTCCCCGCCCGTAGAGGCCAGCGAGGGCCCGGCGGGACGAGCCCATGGTGATGGTGATGGCGGCGGCCGGGCTGCCGCTGCCCCCGCCGCCGCCGCCGCTGCCCGGCCTGTCACTCAGCGCGGCATTTATATAACCGCCCCCCGCACATGCCGCTGTCACTCGGGCCGGCGGCGACGTGACGCGGAGCCCGCGGCCCGGCCCGTTCTCCGCGGGATTGGGGGCCAGGCCAGCCCCGGCGCTGGGGCCCGGGGGCCTGGCCGTGGGGGCCAGGCCAGCCCCGGCGCTGGGGCCCGGGGGCCTGGCCGCCCAGCCTCCTTCTCCTCCTCCTCCCCCTCCTCCTGCTCCTTTCCTCACAGCTCGCTCAGTTCATCATTTTGTGAGAAAATGTGCTGGGGTTTTATTGATTGGGGTTTTTTTTTATAATAACCTCCACCCCTCACCTCGATTTGGGGACTTCTTGCACCTTAAAGATGTCTCAGGATCAGCTAAAACATCAAAGGGGGTCTATAAGAAAGATGGGGACAATATTTCACCATAATCTGTTGGGACAGGACAAGGGGTCATGGTTTAAATTAAAAGAGGGAGATTCAGACTGGAGAGAAGAAAGAAATTTTTGACGCTGAGAGTGATGAGACCCTGGCCCAGGTTGCCCAGAGAGGTGGTCGATGCCCCATCTCTGGAACCATTCCAGGCAGATTGGCTGGGGCTCTGAGCAACCTGCTCTAGTTCCAGGTATTCCTGCTCAGTGCAGGGGGGTTGGACGAGATGAGCTTAAAAGGTAGTTTACAACCCCAAAACATTCTATAATTCTATGATTCCCCTATGATTTCTTGCAGGCAGGAGGCTTCCACTGTGGCCAGCAGCACTGTCAATGCAGTCACAGCAGTCACATCCTCACATTGGCCTCAGGGCCGTCTCATGTCTTGGCAGTCTGTTTTTTATCCTGGGCTGCCTGGGAGAAGGTCTGTGATAGTATTTATTCATTCTCCATGTAAAGAACAGCACAAAAGAGAGCTGTAAAAGGTGGATACACATCACAAACAATTACCAGCAGTGATTTAACATCAAATGAAAACATAATATGTAATAAAATGGGATTTATTCTTGTTCCACCTCTGTCTTGCCTGTCAAGCTGTTGTATTGTGTGGCACAGGCACGTTGCTGGTGGCACCACATGTCTCCAGCTCAGGCTTGATGGATGGAGCAGATTTGCTGTGGATCGGCTGTCTGCCCACAACTGCACGGTGGCGATTACCGCGGAAGTGGGAAGATGATTAGAGGGTTGGACTAGATGACCTTTAAATGTCCCTTCCATCCCAAAATGTTCTATGATTCTATGATGGCAGAGAGCTCTGGACTGGGAAAGTCAGCCTGCTTGGAGCTGATCCTTCCTGGACAGCAGAGCTAAGGAATACGGCAGCAAGCAGCAGGACAGGTGATGGGTGTGTGCAAGACACCCCTGATTCCTCTTCCCCAGCAAACACTGTAATTTGGAAGGTGACTTTGGACAGGAGCTAGCATGGGGGTGTTCATGCAAAACGTGTGCATCAAGTTGATTAGCCTTGACCTAAGCTGTTCTTGTCACTGGTATATCAAGCCTTGGTCCAAATAGAAAGGGTGGTAACAACCTGAGCTGGTGGAGAAACTGATGTTTGCCATGGGAATTGCCAAGCCAACAGATGGCCAAGCCTGGGTATATGAGAGGGCAGTGACTAAATGGAGATGGAGACCTCCTTGCTTTCTTCACCCTACCTCATGGTAGGATGCAGACCAGGGTCACCCAGAGGTGCAGAATGATGGACTGAGAGGCAAGAAATGCAAGTGCCAAGGAGGGAAGTTCTGATTGGATGTTAGGAAGAGAAATTGCCTTGTGAGTTGGATCAAACACTACAATAGGGTCACAGGGAGGTGGGCGATCTCCATCCCCGGAGACAGTCAACTGTGGATGGGGCAAGGTGCCAAGTAACTGACTGATGTCCTGCTTGGAGTGGAAGCAGGACCTTCAGAGGTCCCTTCCCACTCTAGTCATACCTTGGTTACATGCCTCATCCTGGTTGGTAGCAGAGGGAAACCTCCTGCCTGGTGAGCACAGGTTTAGCTCAATTCTGGTGAGATGGAGCCTCCTGTGGTGTTTGATCATCCCCCAGACACATGTTGGGTGTATTTTTTCCTGCCCTTTCAGGCTTTGAATGGTTCTTGTGCCTGTCACCCTGCTGAGACAGAGCTTCCTCTTACAGCATCTGCTCTCATGTCATTTTGTTTGCAGAGAGCAACAGTTCTGTCTGCTCCCATCTCCATTTGGAAAGGTGCTCCCTCACTCTTTAGTTTTCAAGCCACAAGGCTTCGATCCTCATTAGCAAAGCTTTCCTCCTCTGCCTGCAAATCCAGCACTGACTCACAGTGACAGTTGCAGATGTTTTCTCACTCCTCTCACACAACATCTCCTTCCCCTTCCCACCCTGCACCAATAGGTTCTTCTCTTTCTAAAATCACAGGCTCCTTCCTGCTCTCCTAACGCAACATCAACAAGCTCTCACCCCTGATTCTTCACCAAATATTAGTGCAGACTGTGCCAGGGCAGGGCTCTTACAGAGGACAAGCACAACGGATTTTTTGTCTCAGTGTGGGGTGGAGGATGCTCCATTTTAAACTGAGGGTCTCTTTCCAAATGCTTGGCTGGACCCTCTAGAAATTAAGAGAAAGAGTCTGGAAAGGACCCGTCCCTGTAGGAGCAGGGATTGCTCTGGATCATATTGGGCGGACAGGGTGTGGCATGTCTTTCTACCTTGGCAGGGTCACAGTGTGACTGTCCCATCCTGCACAGAGGAAAGTGACGTCGAGGGGGAAAATCCTTCCTCCATTCACCAATGTGTTGGGTCTGGCTTTCTCCTACCAGCTTCTTCCCCATCCCTTCCAAGAGAAAAGCAACAGGTGGAGTCTTGCTTAGTCCTGCTGCCCCCTATGGCATAGCTCAGCTCTGCCCTGGGTTCCATAAAGAACCCAGTGGAGGGGATCCATGTCCACTCTCAGCCATGACTTGCCTCTCTCCACCATCCTTGAGACCTGCCTGTGCCATCCATGCTGCCACTGAAGGTACTTGGGAGAGACATCCATGATGGCCTTGCTTTGTTATGGTCAGCCCCCATCAGAGCCATGACTGTAGCCCCTGCAGAGAGAAATATCATCAGAAGAGCAAGAGTCTCCCTCACAGCTTCTTCTCCAGATGGTCCATGGTCCCCCTTGTGCTGAAGTCCTGGTCCCTCTCACTCCTGGCACCATGGGGACCTGCTGCCCAAGGCCATTGGACTGGGGAGAAGCCAGCCTGGTGACAACTTGTCTCTCCTGGGGCTGAGAACCCAGCAGTCCTGAGCCCAGACCTGTTTCATCTCCACTGGCTTTGGGTCACAGTCCTGCCTGATCACTTCAAAGTACTTTTGGAATGGCAACCAGTCACTCCCTGGTCACCCTCTATCCCCTCCATTCACCATTTCCAGCTCCTTTCCACATGGTCACCCCATCTCTTGAAATGTGACAAGTTTTGGTTTATTCAGTGTAACCTTACTCGCTCTGCCTTTGTAAATGAGTCATGGCCCAGCATTAATGACTCCTGACGCTCACCACCGCATCGTGGGAGCCGCCTGCCCTGACCATCCCAGGCCTGCCCCGTTCCGGATGGGCTTGTGCAACTTCCGCTGGGGGCCTCGTGATGCCTGGCCCAGCTGTCGGGGATTTCTTGGAGGAAGCAGCAGCCTGGTGGGGTTTCTACCCACCTGGAGGTGTGCAGGCAGCAGAGCTGTGGCTCCACCATGAGCCTTGGGGCTGTGGCCCCCGGGAGAGAGGTGAGGGAAGGGGGTGGGAGTGGCTGTGGGGATCACAGCAAGGGTGGGTGTGGGGACAGGAGCCAAGGATATCTGTGGGGAGGAGAGCTTGGGGAGGGGAAGAGGACACCTGTGGGGATGGGGAGAGGACAGCTGTGAGGCTAGGGTGAGGACACCCATGTGGGTGTGGGTGAAGGTGGCTGTTGAGATGGGAGTGAAGTCACCTGTGGGGAAGGAACAAGAACACCCATGGGGAAGGGGGTGAGAACACCCATGGAGATGGGAGGACACCCACTGGGATGGGTTGAGGACACCTGTGGAGAGGGAAGACAGGACACACCTGTGTCTGAGCTGAGGACACCCATGAGGATGTGGATGAAGATAGCTGTTGGGATGGGGGCAAGGTCACCTATGGGGATGAGAGAGAGGGCACCTATTGGGATGGGATGAGGATGCTTGCGGGGCGGGGGGGGGGCAGGACACGTGTGGGGCTGGGGTGAAGACACCCGTGGGCAGAGGAGGTCCAGGCCCCCTTGGTCTCTGAGCAAGGGGTGCCTCCCGCAGCACCCCCGTTGGAGTGGGACGGGCTGTGCTGTGAGGGGCCTGGTCGAGCGGAGCCCAAGGGCAACCCCGGCGCCGTCCGGTGCCTCCCCGCGCGGTCTCGCTGCGGGAGCGGGGCGGGCCCGTCGGCGCGGAAGAGCCCGGGTCGGCGGGGCCTTCCCCGGGTGGCAGGGCCGGCGGCAGGTGAGAGCAGGGCCGAGGCCCGGGGTGGGGAGCCCGCCCTTGCCCCAGCCGGGCGAGACGGAGCCGCGAGCCCGGAGGCCGGCCCCCGGCCTACCCCGCCCCGCAGCCCGGCCTACCCCGGCCCGAAGGCCGCCATGCCCGGCCGCCGCCGCGGCCGCCGCCGCTCCGGGTGAGCGGCCCCGCCGGCCGGGCCCGAGCCTCTCTCGATCTTCGGGCGTTGCCGTCCTGCCCGACGCAGGTGCTGCTGCTGCTGCTTCCCCGCGAGAGGAGCCGCCGCGGGCCCGGCCGGCGGCTGCTGAGGCCGTGGAGGAGCCACCGGCGAAGAGATGCAGGAAGGTGAGCGGCTGCCAGGAGCGCCCGGGCAGCTCGGCCTGGGCCACCTCTGCTGCCCTGCCACGCGAAACGTGCCGCTTTCCCTGCCCTGGGGACGCAGAAACCGCCCCCGAAAGCCCCCAGCATCACCCCCGGAGCTCGGGAGGCCGAGTGTCGCTGTTTTTCCTGGTTTCCCTCCCGGGATGGGTGCCAGATGTCCCTCTTGCCGTCCAGCGTGCCTGGCCGACAGCTGGGAGTGAACCCCTGGATGGTTTCCACCTCCACGTCCTGTTCCTCCACAGCCATTGTGATCACCGAGCAGCCGGTCTCTGTCTCCGTCCCTGTGGGATACACCTTCACCCTGCGGTGCAGAGCCAAGGGACGCACGTCGCTGCAGTACCAGTGGTTTTGTCAGCACCAGGTAATGGTGGGAGCAGAGGTGGCCCTGGGTAGGGCACTGGGCTGGGTCCCTGCCCGCAGGGACGGAGCTGGGCCTCTGCAGGCAGCCCTGTCAGGACTCAGGAGGCTAGAAGAAGAGAGGGATAGGATGTGTGAGTGTGCCGAGAGCTTCTGCAGATGCTGTGGAGGGGTGTGCAACAGAAATGCTCATTCTCCTGCATCCCCACAGCTGGAGGAGGGGAAGAAACCAGGGATTTCCACTTTTCCTGCTCTTACAAGGGGCCTGCTAATACCTCCTACTACCAGCAGTGAGAGGGGACTCGTTGCCCGCTGCCTGTGTTTTCCTTTTAGTCCAACTGCCAGCAGATTCCTGGTGCCACCCAGCAAGACTTGCCTATCACTGCACAGCAGACCCAACTCTACACCTGCAGAATCAATGACCTCTACAAAAATGTCGTCTTCTCCGACTGGGTGAAGGTGGAGGTCCATCAGTGTGTTGCCAGAGGTACGAGTGCATCTTCTAGCTTTTCTATGTGCTATGCTTTGCTCAACCTTGCAACACTGATCCTGTGCAGTTCCTGGGGCGGTATGTCCTCTCAGCTTGAAAATCACACTACAGAAGGATTGTTCCAGTGGTGTGAGCATGTAGGTCTACACCAGAAAATCCACTGGATGCTTCATGTCCCTGTCATGGTCCCAGTAACCCTGCCTGTATATACCTGCTCCTGCTGATCGCTTGCTGTGGGTTTCCCAGAGTTATACTGGGTATTTGCCTGTTTGCGTTGGATGGAGGGACTGGAAGAGGCAATCTGTCAGTTTCAGAGCTCAGCAAAAATAACTCCAGGAGTGGTTGACTTCAGCGTGTTGACTGTGCCCTTGGCAGGAAAGGGCGAGCGTCAGGTTTGGGAAGCCAGAGGCAGGGCTTTGGTGTATTGTTTGCTATCACAGGTGTTGCTCCCAAGGATTCCCTGCTCCCAAAGGACCAATTCTGTGTCACTGCTTCACAGGACTTCCCCCTCAGCTCTGGCAAGGAGAACCGGTTATTGTACTCAACCCCACCGAGCAGAGGGTAGAGGTGGGGAAGCCACTACAGCTACAGTGTGCTGCCATGGGGGTCCCAGCCCCATGCTACCAGTGGTACCGGAATGGGAACCTTCTGGAACACCAGAAGAAAAAGAAACTCTTGGTAATGTTTCTTTGGGGTAGTTCAGAAACTTTGGCTGGTGAAGGTGGGTGATGGGAGAAGCTTGTAGCTGCATGGTGGTCATGGAAAAGCCTCAGAACCCTTGGAGAGACTGCTGAAAATCATGTTACTATCATCCTGGCCATGACAGGTGGCCTGTCTGAGGTCTGCCTGTCTCGGGTGTGCTTTGATCTGTGCACTCAGATGAATGCCAGCAGAGAGCATCCTCTCCTTGCCTGTCCTCACCGTCTCTTCAGCCCTGGAGAAGCAGCCTGATGCTCAGCCACTTTTCCCTGCTGTGTTGCAGGGTTGTGAGAAATCACTCCACGTATCACCCCTGTTGCTTTGAGAGCTGGCTGAAGGACTCTGGGTGAAGAGGGAATATATTTTACGAGCTTTTTTCGAAGCTGTGGATGTTTCCCTGAGAAGTAACCAATTCATAGATGTGTCAAGGGCTCTTGGCACGTCTCTCGTGCCTTTCTGTGGCAGCAGCACAAGAGCAGCTATTGTACGTCTGTGGGGGGTGCTGCAGAGTGATGGAGCTGCTGGAGGGCTGGAAGGGAAAGTGGTTAGTCCCAACAGAGCAGAGTTAGGGAGACAGCAGTCTTGAGTTTGTGAAGGGTGACAAAGATGAGACCCAATCTCTTCTCAGTAGTGGTAGATGATATTAGAGAGGATGGTGGCCTCACATTGCACTTTTCACAGGGAAGTTTGAGGGGGGATTAGGAAGACATTTCTTCATTTTAGAGGTGGGTGGTAGTGCACTAGAGCCACAAAAGCAGCTAGATCTCCATCCTTGGAGGTTTTTATTGCTCAACTAGACAAAGCCGTGGCTAGTCTGACCCAGTGGTGGCTTTATTTCCTCTCTGAGCAGGAGTCGAGGCTGGATAACCACAGAGGTACTAGACACTACTGCTCTGATTCTTGTCCCGTGTCAAGAGAGATGAATTAGAGTTGAAATCTTGCCACAAGAGTGCAACGGGCATGATTGGAAATCTAGAAAATGTCACCTAAAAGGAAAACCAGGGAACATTCTGATGTTGGCCACACACTGTCCTCCCAGTGTGCCTTCTGGAGCAGAGTATGGCTATGTCACGGGGTTTTGGGGCTGCTGGAGAAAGACGGGAAGGCATCTGGGCAGAGGACTGTCATAGTCTAGAACCTGTGCTCAGCAGCAGACCTTAGTGTGTGGCCTTATGGAGCTTCTTAGAAAGAAAAAGTCATGAGACATCTTAGCTCTGTGAGGCAGTGAACAGGAAGAAAATAGACTTTATTCCAAGAACATGGGTGCCTTTGGCAGGTACTGGCTGGGGGCTGCAAACTTTCACTGTCAATAATATGATTTAACTTTTGATCTCTCTAGATCACCCATGCAAAGGTCAGTGACTCTGGAACATACCTCTGCTGTGCCTCCAATTGCCACGGAGAGCACTGGACCAATGCTGTGGATATTCACATAGGTGAGCAGTACCAACCCACATTTGGTTTCCTGCAAATCAGCTTTCTAGCATGAGAAGTAATTAGAGGGCAGAAAGGAATTTAGTGCTCTTGCCTGGAAGCGCTGAGGCGATGAACAAGGAGCCTATGTTACCCCATGCAGGGGAAGCTGGGCTCCAGGGTGCGTGGGATTAGGAAGTAGGATGTTTGGCTCTGGCACTTGTACCTTTGTTTATTAAAAAAAAGAAAGGCCTTCGGTTTGAAATAACTGCTTCTGCAGGGAGCTGAAGGTAAGACTTCAGAGCAGAGGAACGGCCTGAGGCTCTGCAGGGAAGCTGGAGCATCCTGGCAGTCACGGGAACAGCCTGCAGAGCACAGTTTCACACCTTGGATATACTGGCTACGATGATCTCAGCGTTGCCTCCCAGGCCCTGCTGAGCAGCAGGCACAGGCATCTGTCACACCGTGATAAACCGGATTCCTTGATAACAGGGTTCAGAAGCAGCAAGGAACGCGGCATCTGTAAAAGAAAAAGCCCCAAACCCACGATGTGGGGTGTTGCTGGTTCCCCCAGTCTGTCAGAAACCTGCTGTGTCAGGGCAAGTTGAGCACTCTCAGATGCTTGTGGTGGTTTTCTTGCCTTGCTAAGGCACTGGTTTAATAGTTGCTTGGCCAAGTCTCAGCGGGCTCCTTTGCGAAAACTCATTCATAGCCTTGCTGAGTTTAAGTGATGTGCTCAGACACACAGAGCTGGAGGGGATGTGGTTTATTTCGGGAAGGTTCAGGCCCCTTGGGCTGGCGGCTCAGGCCTGATGCTGTGTGAGCTGATGGATCTCGGGGAGAAGATGGGTCCCCAGCGCCTCGGGCATACTCCACCTTCGGTGTGATGGCCGCTTTGGCTTCCTGCCTCTGCCCTGCTGTGAGACAGGAATAGCCTGGTCTGGCTTTGCTGGCTCTTTACTCCATCTAGAGATTTTTCTATGCCATAAACTTCTCATCTCTCCTTTTAGGCTGCCTTTAAAATTACTCCAGAGTGCAAACTCATCCTGTGTAGCCAGAGAGCACTCTCACTGCCTCCTCACGCCTGGCAAAACAAGGTCCAAGGGGGACAGGCAGAGAGAAAGGGGCACCAGATTTGGTTGGGTTCAGTGTGTTACAGCTGTGTAGCTTTAATGTGCAATAGGCGGTTCTGTCAGAGGCAGAGAAGAGTTAATGGGCTTGTTCCAATGGCTTTCCAGGCATCCCTGGTGCGTTAGCAGCACTAGTTCAGGTGCTAAAGGTCTTCCAGGCCTGTGCTATTTACACAGTTAAAAATATGCCCTTAATTTCTTCTTTTAGAGCCTGTAGAGTTTTAGGGTTTTCTCCTGGGCTGTATTTTTTAAAATTTATTTTTAATGTAAATAGGAAAAGCTGGAGTAGGTTAATAATGGTTTTAAGCACATGCTCGGTGGCATTTGATCTATCTTGCAGTTGCTGTGGGAGGTTGGAGCAGGTTTCAGACCTGCAGTGGGAGCTGGCATTGGGTATTGGGGCACAGGTTTATCATTTCCTTCTATCTTTTCCAGGTACGTGTTGCTCTGAAAAGTTTTTTGGTGAGTACTGTCATCTTTTCTTCCTGAGCAATTACTCCCTTAATTAAAAGCCAGGCTCCAGGGTGGCTGGGAGCACGGGGCATAGGAGTGTGTTGCCTGCAGAGACCACTTCGAGTCTTTATAGCCCATGTTGTCACAGGCTCTGTGCTTCTGAGATCAGAGCTGCAAGGCACAGGATGAGTCCCATCCCCTGCCCAGACCTGATCAGCCTCAGCAAATGGAATAAGATTATTCCTAATGAGTATTGACTTCCATGCCTGACAAATGAGTATAAAAGTGTTGTCAATATGATACCTTTGCTCTTCCTTCTCAGAATAGGACAAAGCTCCTTGCTCCCACCACTGCTGGGTGCCACCAATCTGATTTTCCGAGAGTGGAAGGAGAGGATAAAATGAAATCAGGAGCCCACGGTTTCTTCCCTTCAGCCTTGTGGGCCTGGCTAAGCACATCCCCCTCCCAGGCACCTCTGACAAGCCAAGGGCTTTTAGGAGGGTGCTTCAGGCTTGTGGCAGCAAAGAGTCTATGCTTCCTGCCTAGATGTAAAAAAAGATGTCTTGTATCCTCACTCCAAGAGAAGGTGAGACCTTGCCTCCTGCTAAGCATTTACAGCTTTGTCACTTGGTGTTTCTTTCAGCTACAGGCAAGATAGCTCTTTTGGTGGGCAACAACCGCTACCAGCATCACCCCAACCTCATGGCTCCCATCACAGATGTGTTTGAGCTGAGACGACTTCTGGAGCAACTGGGCTTCCAGGTTGTCTCCCTTCTGGACCTGAACAAAGCTGAGATGGCGACAGCGATCAGTCAGTTCCTGCAGCTCCTGGGGAAGGGAATCTACGGTAAGGCAAAGCCAGTGTGCAGGTGGCAGCTGGCCAATGCCAGGAAAGAGCAGGGATTGGGCACTTCTCTGAACAGCTGTTGAATTAAAAGAGAAAAAATCGAACTTCTTTGGGGTGCAGATGACAAAACAGAGAAGATTGACTGTTGATTTCCCCCATCGCTCTACTTTTTGAGAGCTTTTTTTGAGCCATGACTGCTGCAGCTGGCCACGATTTCCTTGTTTCTCTTTCCTGATGGTCTAATTTGGGCCTCTGATGGCCTTTTTGCAGAAGAGCATTCCTAACTGCAGATGGCTTTGAGGTTGGGCTTTGAGCTTATTGCATGCTGTCCTCTGTGGGAAGCGTTCCTCATACACAAGACAGCAGATCTTGTGGGTCTTAAAGCAGGTGTTCAGATTTGCTGATGAAGGTAGCTTCCTTGGGGTTTCTCAGATTCTCCCAGCAGAACAGATACCCTGAAAAGAACTTGTTTTGGTTTTTTTTAGCTTCCAAACCTCAGCATAAGACTTATCTCCACTGCTTTCCCAGCCATGTGGCATGACAGGGCACTCAGACAGTGAAAGTCAGCACGGGCTGATTGTGAGGTTCAGAGGTTGTGCAATGGACAGCAATGTGGCCACAGGCAAAACACAGGGAGTCGCCTCATTCTTGGAAGCACTGACTCACCCCCAGAGGCTGAGCTGGTGGGGAAGGGCCTCACGTGGTTGTCGCCACTCCGGCTGAGCGCGTCATCTGATGACAGTATATTCCTGTGACTTCATCTGCAGCTTCCTTTTCGTGGTTGCTCTCTGAAATCCCCTCACATCTCAGGCTTTCCTTCCTTTCCCAGGCCAGAGTCATCCTTGGGGTGCTGCTCCACTTTTCCCATGGCGCTGCCATTCCCACCCTCTATCCGTGGTGTGTGAGGACCAACGTGTTTTCTTAGTGGTGCTTCCCTTGTTTTCATAAGCATCAGAGAGCAAAAAGTTGTGGAAACGGGAAACCTTTCATGCTGTCTTGCCTTATTTAAATTTCTAGTGCTTTTCTGCATTCATGGCCACTGATCCTTCCTGGCCAAATTGATTTTGTGCAGTGGCAGGGAAAACATTAACAGCTGAGCTGCTGAACCTCTATAAACCTCAACTGTTTGCTGTGCACAGCCTGCTCTGGGTGGTGATTTTCTTCAGAGCTTTCTAAGCTGAGTGGTCTACTATTATTTGGAGGCAGTGAACGCCAGTGCAGGCGGGTCCCAGCAGCACGACTGAGTTCCTTAATTGGTGGCAACCAGACCTAATGGTGGGGCGCTGGGTCAGTCTTCCTGCTGATTGCTCCAGGGTACTCCATCTGAAGTGTGGTGCCTCTCACTGTGCTGCATCTTCTGGCATTTCTTCCGTTGTTTTCCTTATGTACAAAGAAAAAAAAAGAACCAGGTGAAGTACAAATCATTGAAATTAACTCATCTTGTTAATAAAAACACAAACTTAGAAGATGCGAACAATTCCTCTTAAACCCTGCATATTGATTTTTTTCAAGGTGCTAGCTCCAGGATAAACATCTAGAACTGACTGAGAGGATTCATGTTACTTATATGCATGGGAAGGTAGCTTCAGGGACAATGTAGTCAGCCTGTTAAAACTACAAGGACCCCAGGCGTGGCTGTGGTGGGTGGTCCAGTAACCTCCATGTCCATGTGTCAGACATGCACCGGCACGTCTTAGTGCTTCTGTCTGATTTTTCTTGCTTGCGGAACCTGGAGGTGCTATCTCCTGTTTAGCAACAACCACAGCTGAAGTCAGGAGAGCTTTGCATAGGCATATGGAGTGAAGCAAGGAGCTGAAAGGAGAAGGCTTACTGGTTTTCACCTGGCTGTTGCTGTGATTTACACTCCTACAGCACTCGGTGGGACGGGACTTGGGAGTCATCAACACAATGTCAGGGTTGGTTGTGGCTCTTCTTTTCAGGTCTTGAAGATTTCCAGGCATGGAGTCCAGAACTTACCCACCTGCTCATCCCAGGCTGCACCACTCTCCTGGGAAGTCTTTCCTCCCATCAAACATGACCCTCCATGGGTTGATGCTTGTTGCCCCATGTTCTATGGTCCATGCTGACGAGGAGGCTTTGTTGTCTCTCTAACTGCCTCTTCAGGAACTGTAGGCTCTTGTTGCATCTTCCTCTGCCTCTATGTCTCCATCCCAACCCAGCTTCTTCCCCTTCCTCTCAGGCCCTGTGCCCCAACATCCTGGTAGCCTCTGCTGGCCTTTTTCCATCTTTTACACCTTCCTCTTGAACTGAGATCCCTAAAACTGGACACAGGATCTAAGTGGCTTCTACTCAGGGCTGTGGAGAGTAGTGACAGCTTTTCTGTGTGATCCTCCACCTCCTAGCATAGCTCTGTCCCCAGTCAATGCTGTCTCATCTTCAGTGTCATATCTGCTGTGACCACAGGCCCTTATCTCCAGGCTTGCGGCTCAACTACTACTCTGGGGTTTTATCTGCGCCAGGGCATCACTTTGTCCTTCTTATTGAACCTTCTCTGAGATTTCTCAAGCCTGGATCAAAAGCTGGTTTCATTTTCAGGCACAGGAATATCATGGGGCTGTGTGTTCAAGGTGATCTAAAGGCTTTGTGGTGGCTTGTCTGGCTCCTCTCCCTCCAGCTATCCTCTTAGAAAAGCTGCAAAGGATTTTTGAAGGCCCCAAACATTCCCTGAACAGTCTCATTACACAGCCCTCAGGTGGATGAGGAATCCCCCCAGATGTTATTCTGAGCATCCTAAAAAGTCCCAAGTTCAAAAAAATCACGTCAGAAATGCAACGAGAGCAGAAAGCTGCAAGTGCAATAGTAGGAGTAGTCCTGGTGCCTTAATTAAGCTGCGTGCTGACACTTCCTGTGCTTGGAGCTTCCCCTTTTTAATTTGGTACTCAGAAGCTTGTCTCTAATCAGCAGTTTTGACTCATGAGATGTGGGAAGAGCATTGAAATGTTAGCTCAGAATAAAAAAATCCTTTCCTTCTCTGGGCAGATTGTTAACTTTCCTGTTCAGAAGGAGGGATTAAGTCCAGGAGAGGTTTGCAAAGTTGCTCAGTTGATGGGAAACTTGTGTCTTCTTTGATGGGAATGTGAGTCTTTGTGGTTTAGGTAGCATGGGGAGCCCTCAGCAGTGCATTGAGGGTGTATAAGAAGACCTTGAGAATGAGAAGATTTAATGTTCGAATCATTCATTATGGGCTTTTATATAATATTTCAGTTTTTTCCAAAAACCTGTTGATGAATGTCATCACTTCCCTTTCACATACAGGAGGCGGGCAGAGGGACAAAAGCCATGAGTGCTTTAGGGACCAAACCTGAAGTGCCTGCATCGGATTTTTCCAGAAGGCTTCCTTTTTAATACTCTTCTGTAGTCTCAGGGGAGGTTTTTGTCACTTTGATTTGCAAGTTAGGAAAGTTTAAAGCTTCCCACACTGTCCCTGGCTGGTGATCCCCAAAATGAGGAACCCACATTTTGTGGGGCACCTGTGGAAACAGGCACTTGAGTAACTTTGCATTGTCCCCTGAGAACACAAACCAAAAGCAACTTGAAGCCTTTTTCATTATGATATTGTGCTTGCTTCCTCCATATAGTGAGATCGTGCTTTCAGGCCCTCAGCTCCTGCCCCATTCGTGGCATCCCTTGCAGGATCAGACATCAAAGCATATGTCCTGTGAGCTACAGGGGCAGGAGCATAGGAAGGAAAGCAGAGGAGAGGTTACTCAATAATGTGTGGGCTTTGGCAGTGAAGATGACTGAAGAATTTCTCCTGCTTTTGCTTCTTAGCCATTTGTTCCCATTTCTTAGCTTTCGTTCTTCACTGTCCCTCAGTTGAAGTGGTGCAACTGATTGTGTCACCTCACAGAGCTATTTTTAACCCATTTCAGTTCCTCAAGTTGACTTTTGCCAGCATCCCCCAAGCAGTTGCATTAGTGCCGGAGCCAGCAGCTTCCTTTCAGAAAGCTACAGCCCACATGGGAATCCCTGTGTAGAAGGAAAGCCCTTTGCCTAACTCAGGGAGTAGAGAAAAGCACCAGCTTGGGCCATGGGGAACTCCTCAGTTCTGGCTTTCCAAACTGGATGTCCCTATGTTGCCATCTCTTTTGAAGGCAGAAACCATTTACTTAAGAGTAAAAAATTCTTGTTGGTTGTTGGACTTCCCACCAACACCTGGATGAGTCTGAATTCTCATCCACCTTACAAGGCTGGTATCTGGTCTGAGGTTGTTGAAACACATGGTCCACGTGTTCTGGACATCTGGAGGACTCATCTCTCTGTCTCTTATCTCATTTTTTTATCAGCTTATATATGTGTGAAATCTGGAGAGTGTTTCCCATCACCTAATCTGTTGCTAGTCTTGCCTCCAAAGCTAGGAAGCTGAGGAGCTCCTCATGGAAAAGGCTGTTCATGTAAAATACTTTGTCTGTTGTCGCATTCTTGCAAAAAGCTGCTGATTAACCAAAACTTTGTACAGAGCCAATATTCAGCTTGGTAGATGCCAAGCTTGGGTGTTGTAGCGCAGATGGTTATGGAAAGGTGTAAACCCAGTAACTTTGGGGTCTCCTGATGAACAGTCCTGGCAGCCACAAGTACAGGAGAGTCTGTCAGGGCTGCTTCCAACTCTGCTGAAGGGGAAGGACTGTAGAAAAAGTCAAAATAGCTCCACTTTCAGAGGTGCTATTGGTCTAGGTCTGCCCTGCACCAGTATCCCTTCAGGGCAGGAGGATTACAGACCTTCAGATTTGCATCGTAACTCATCCTCTCCTCTCCTTGTTCCCAGCTATATTCTATTATGCCGGGCACGGGTATGAACGTTCGGGGAGGAACTACATGGTCCCTATTGATGCTCCACAACCTTACACCCCTGAGAACTGCATCAGTGTGCAGAGGATCCTCCAGAAGATGCAGCAGCAGCAGACAGCCCTGAACCTCATCCTGCTGGACACCTGCAGAAAATGGTAGGGTGCTCCTCCCCATGCCTGGGAGGGGCAGAGGGTGGCCTTTTGAGGGATTGTGGGAAACGTCCACCAGCTTCAGCCCCCACTTCAGCGGTGGGCTTCTACACAACTACGTGAAGTGTTCCTGTGGATTGCCAGGGATGCATCCCCTGTTGTGCTGCTGAACCTAGGCCTCTGTCAAATTTATCAGTATGTGTCTCGTCTCATATCTTCTCATCTCAGTGAGAAGAATGCAACAAGATGGGGAAAACATCTTAAGCTGTGCTACTTGTTTTTTACTGGCCTTAAAATGCTTCTGAAGTGGTCATGTCATGAAGTGGGACCCAGGCTGCGGCAGGGGTCAGAGATCAGCTTTTTCCCCTCTGTCTGTGGAAAGCCTATCATCCTCCCTTGGCCTGCAGTTCTCTATCCTGAAGCTTGCGGGCTGCAGAAAGTTACCACTTGCCCATTTTCAGCGGAGATAAGTAGACTGTTCCAGTAGAAATAGCCAGTAATTCATTTATTTCAGCCTCCTGAGGCACAGTCTCCCACAGGTCAGAAAACACCTGGAAGGCAAATACAGAAAAGTCTCCCTCTTCCTCCTGTGGTTCTTGCATTAAGAACCAGAAAGATGCCAGGTTTTTTGATACTGCTGCATGGAAAGTGCTGCCAGCCCCTGGAAAGGTTTTATATCTTTGATGCCTTTTTGCTGTGGAAGTGGGAATGTTCACTTTGCAGACCTTACAAGCTGGCTGCACTGGGACTTCACCTACTACCGCAGCTCTTGAGTTGCCAGCATCACCAAAGCTTGATGTCTCTTGATACCTGCCTGGAATGCCCAATAGTGAAGCATCCTCTTTCTACCTGCCCTGGCACATGTGGCAACACCTTGCTGCTCTTCCCAGCACGATACCAGACAGGGGACACAGGAGCACCTGGCTTTCATGGATGCATTGGTGGAGCTGGGCTTGTGTTCCTCTGGGCTGCTGGTAGCCCAATTGAGGGCAGTGTGCAATGGGGAGGCCATGTGGTGATGTGAGGGCTGTGCAGGGATCGCTAAGAGAATGGCAAGATCCATGAAACAGCTCTTGAGCTGATGTCTCCTCTCTTGGTGTGCTCGGTGAACTCTTAGTGGAGGCACTCTGGGGAAAGTGTGCAGTGTGGGATCTGCTGTGACATTCAGGCATGGTTGTGTGGCTGGCTTGCACTCTCCTCCCCAAACCTCACACTTCTTTCTTCCCTTCTCCCACAGCAAACCCAGCATTTGGTGTAGTAGGTTATCCCTGGGGCTTGTGGGGGATTGATCCCTCCAGAGCTTGTTTTTTCTTGAGAAGTCACCATTTCAGCTCAGCAAAGCGTCTGGGTTTCCTAGTTGTGTTTATGCTACTCTGTTAAACAAAACTCCTGGGGCCTCCTTTCCTGAGGCCCTTTTGGTTGGACTGATGCTGCGCGTCAACAGTTGGCTCAGCCATGCCTGGACCGGGGCGAGCTGTGTCTGTGCCCAGAGGGAGCTCACCCAGAGTCGTTCTTTGCATCAGAAATGCCAAGGCAATGAGAAACGTGTTCCCCTTTGCCAAGTGGTAGCAGATGTTTAGCTTCAGAAGTGGAGGAACCAGGAGCACAGAGCCTGTGTGTAGCCTTGTATATTGATGGCTGGTTGGTTTTGGGTGGATCCCATTACCTCTTCCAGGAATTCCCTGATTTATAAGGGTTTCCAGCTTGTGCCACTTAGGACAGAAGGATACCATTTCCTATCTGGGATGACGATCAGAAACAGATTGCATGAGATGTGCTATGTAACTGAGACTTTTTTTGGGCTCTGGAGCTGTAGGGAGTGCTGCCATCTCCTCTGCTGTCAGGCCTTTCCCTGTGTTTGGTCACAGTCTGGAAATGCCTCTGCTGAAGGTGGTCCTCTGCTGGGCAGGGGATTGTATGCCACACTAGGTGGCCTTCCTGGAGCTGCAGATGCCTGCTGGTGCCATCACAAAAGATTTGCATCAACCCTTGTCTGTGCAGCTTTGGGTGGGTGTCCCCATCATAGGGACAACAGGACCTTGGCTTATTTTTGGATCCTGTGTCTCATTTCTCCTCAGACCTGGAATCCCAGATTCCTGCATTCACTTAGGAACAGATAAATCTCTTTGCTCGCTGTTCATACTTAGAAGCATGTCTCCTTTTCCACATCTCCTCTTCTGATCACCTTTAGAAAACTGCCATTAAACATCTCCAGACTGGGCCACCAGCAGCAGAGAAGGTGCTGGCTGCTGGAGATAGAACTGTCCCTTTCACTCTGCTTAGTGTGCTGCCTTCAGCCCCAGGAAGCTGTGCTGGAATTGAATAACACAGAATAATGCTGCCTCTATGCTTGGCTCTTACCCCTCTGTGACTGGGAACAGCTCCAAGTCACTGGTGTAAACTGGAGTCACCTGGTCCCTATGCTGTTTAGTCTGGTTGCAGTCAGATGGGCAAGGCTTGGCCATTAAGTGAAACCATGATATCTTTTTCTCAGTGGAAACCAGGACTGTCACCTTGCGTCTACCTCATTTTGGAAGTAACAGGGTCTGTGCTCATTAAGCTGCATCCAGACCAGGGTGCTGGGACCAGTTTTGGGCTTCAAGACCTGGGTGTGTGTCCTGATCACATCTGTCAGCGAGATCTGGAGGTGCAACAGCTGTCACATTCTTTGGTTTCCTGGGGAAAAAGGTGTGGGCATGATCTGGAAGGGACCTGAGGGGTACCTCAGACCCCTGGGACCACCATGGGACAGGTGGCTGGGACATAGCCACGTGATGTGCACATCTCTGACTTCCTTAGGGATGGCCAGGAAGATTATCAGAGAACTGGAGCCCCTCTGCTGGGAGGCCAGGCTGAAAGAGTTGGACATGTTCAGCCTGGAGAAGAGGAGGCTCCAGAGAGACCTTCTTGTGGCCTTCCAGTGCCTGAAAGGGGCCTACAGGAAAGCTGGGGAGGGACTTTTTATAAGGGCATGTGGTGATAGGACAAGGGGCAATGTTTTATACTAGAGCAGGGTAGATTTAGATTAGACATTAGGAAGAAGTTCTTCACTCTGAGTGTGGTGAGACAGTGGAACAGGTTTCCCAGAGATGTGGTCAATGCCCCATCCCTGGAAGTATTTAAGACCAGGCTGGATGAGGCTTTGAGCAATTTTGTCTAGTGGGAGGTGTCCCTGCCCATGTCAGTGGAGCTGGAACGAGACTATCCCTTCCAACCCAAACTATTCTGTGATTCTATATGTCCCTTGGGCCACAGTGAACCTGTATGTTATCTACACTCTCCTGCTGCCTGGATTTGTTAAAAACCCGTCTCAGGAGGGAGGAAACATGGTTACACCCCAGCTCCAGTCTCACTTGCAGGGCCGGGAGCAGGTCCCCAGTGCAGACAGGTCAAAGTTGGCCCTATCTACCCACAGCCCTGTGTTTGGTGTTCTTCGCAGGACTCCAGACTTCAGCTTCTGTTGCTGCCCAAGTTATAGGAGTCATTATATTTGACATGAGGGTTGATCTTACTTCCATTCATAGGGGATGGAGCATGTGGGCACTGTCCCCTTCAGGCACATGCTGACCTCAACACCGACTTGTGCCTTGTCTCCATTCCCAGGTACAACCCGGAGTGTGCCCTCTCCCAGGTACAGCCGCTGGAGCCCTGGGGCAACACCGTTTATGGCTACGCCACGTAAGTGCACTTTGCCATCACCACACTGTGACACAGGACCAAATGCTGCCACAGCCGTATCTTCTCGCATCCTTTCATGCATGTTGGCTTTAGAGGCTTGACGGAGCTTCTGTCATGGTTCCTCTGGCTCTCACCCTCCATCTCTAGTGTTCACTGTTCAGGGACTTCTTTCCTTCCTCCTGACATCACTAGTGGCAGCCTGTGCACCAGTTACAGGTTATATGTAAAGGTGGCATTAGCTCCTCTCATCTGTTCTTACAGACCTGAGCCTGATTCACAAGGTGTATGTGCTATGAGCCAGGTCACCTGAAGCCTCCTGAGATGCTGAGTCTTGCTCACTGCTCCGTGCTAGTTCCACTGGCTTTTCAACTGCTGTCTTCCAGTCTCAGTGACTGGAAGAAGGGACTCTCCTCTTCCATCCCCCTCTGCTGTTTTCCCTCATCCCATGCCTTTTCCACACTCCCCTGGGACAAAACCAAGCACTTTTTGTCATTGCTTGGGGAGCTAACTCAGGCTCAGCCAGCAAAGTCTGGACAGAGTCACAAAGCCCTGACTCATGCCCAGGCCCATTGCAGAAATGTGAGGACGAGTCCTTGATCTTGCAGGAGTGAAGATGCAGAAGCATATGAGTTGCAGGATGGGGAGTTCAGCTCTGGGATCTTCATGAAATACTTAAAGAAACATATTCTGCAAGAGAAGAAGGTTACACACATGCTGGAGGATGTGTTGGAAGGTAAGGGATGATCTAGAAACCACTTGCTTCAGTAGCAGGGGTGAGAAGAGAGAGCAGCAGAAACTGAGATGCTCCATGCCACCTTATCCCAGTTGACCATCCCTCCCTAAAAACCAAATCACAGGCCATGCCCCATGGGAGCTTCTAGAAACCTGGCAGTAGTATGGAGGTGTTCATGTCGGCTCTGAAAGACAGTGTGATAAATACGGAACCTGGAGTGACCCTTGCACCTCCAAACTCTCTCCCCCCAGACATCGGCCGGGATCCCTTGGTCACTGGGAAGCAGGTGATGGAGATCAAACACACTCTGAAGGAAGCCCGGTCCCTGACTGACCCGATCTGTCCCTTGGGAGCAGCTGCCGAGCGCTGGGGATGCGGCCATGGTGAGCCATGCAGGGCATGGCGAGGGCTACCAGGTATGGGGAGAGGAGAGGACTGGGTGTCCCCCTACCCCAGGGGGGACACTGATCTGCAGGGAGGTATTGGTGGGACTCCCAGAGGAGCTGACACCTCTTGTCTTTCCCTTCCAGAGCCACTGAGCAAAACAGTGACCTTCCCATGTAGGGCACAGGTAGAGCTCCACTTCCACCGCTTTTTCTCCAATGTGATGTACGTGTGTGCCAAGCTGCAGCCCCTGCCAGCCCACGTTGCTGACACCCGCCTTCTGCTCTGCCGGCCTACTGTGAGTCTGGTCCCCGTCCCCTGAATTCCCCAGGGCAGGGGTGGGGGGATGGTCAGGGGGAGCCCAAGGGATCCTGAGGGAAAGACTGAACCAATGTGGAAAAGGGTCCTCTCCTCTGCTACCTCTGATGCAAATAATCCTCTCTGCAAACACCTGAGTGCTCCTCTCACACCTCAGTGCCCCGCAGGTGGCCTTGCCTTGCTCCCAGTGCATCACAAAAAGGATTTGGGGCCAGTTTTGGTGCCTTTCATCAGTGATTTCTGGCCTGCCTGATTATTGCGTTTGATCTGATGGAGGTGAGGAACCTTCCTGGTTCCTGTGTTTGGAAGCAATCTGGCTTTTTGAATCACACCTTTCTAGCCCACTGTGCTAATCTCTCTTTAATTTAATTTAATCTCAACAACATTGAGCCGTAGCAGCTTCCTTGCACCCTTTCTCACACCTTTCCTAAGAGACCACATGCCCAGCATGGTCTTTTCTGGTGGTCTCTGTACCACTTCTAAGCATTTAACTTGCTGCTTCTTTCTACTATCTTCCTCATTTTCTATAGTCCTTTTGCTGAAGCATAGCATGACTGGTGGATTTTTTGGCCCCTGTTGCTCGTGGAGGGACACAGCCCATTGCGGTCACCGATGCAGCGCCATGTGTTTGGAGCCTGATCCTGCCCCTTTCCAAGCTGGAGCATCGTTTCCCCTTGTGAGCTCCATGACCACATGTGAAAACTGTGTGTGTGTGTGTGTGTCTGCATGCACTTGTGTGGGGATTGGGGAGACAAAAACCACTGGGAGACCAAAACCACTGGGGAGACCATGTGTTTTCATCCACACTTGTGGATGAAAAGCTGGACATGAGCTGACACTGTGGGTCATAGCCCAGAAGCCATTTGCACCCTGGGCTGCATCAAAAGAATCATGCCCAGCAGGTCAAAGGAGGTGATTTTGTTGCTCTGCTCCATTCTGGTGAGACTTCCCCTGCATTGCTGGATCCAGCTCTGGAGTCTTCAGCACAGGAGGGACAGGGGCCTGTTGGAGCAGGGCCAGAGGAGGCCACAGCAATGCTGGGAGGGCTGGAACCCCTCTGCTGGGAGGCCAGGCTGAGAGACTTGGGGTTGTTCAGCCTGGAGAAGAGAAGGTTCTCAGGAGACCTTCTCATGGCCTTTCAGGACTTCAAGGGGCCTGTCAGAAAGATGAGAACAGGCTTTTGAGAGGGGCCTGTTGTGACAGAACAAGAGGTGATTGTTTTAAACTAAGAGGGAGATTTAGACCAGAGAGAAGGAAGAGATTTTTTTACACTGAGTGTGGTGAGACCATGGCCCAGGTTGCCCAGAGAGGTGGTCGATGCCCCATCCCTAGAATCATTCCAGGTGATGTTGTCTGGGGCTCTGAGCAACCTGCTCTAGTTGCACATGTTCCTGCTTAGTGCAGGGGGTTTGGACGAGATGACCTTGGAAGGTCCCTTCCCACCCAAACCATTCTATGATTCTATGAAAAAGGGTCCCCAATGTAGCCAGAGCAGTAGGATCCCTGTTCCCATCCTTCTTCACGGTAGTGCCGGATCACACTGACCTCCAGTGGTGTCTGCTGTCATGGCAGCACATCCTTCCACCAGGCTGCAATTCATCTGCCCAACATTAGACGTCCACAGTGAGGCCACCCACTGTGGCCTGTGGAAGCACAGAGAGACACACAGGTGGCTGCAGAACACCTGGCTCCTTTCAGGATCTGAGCAAGCTTCTGCATCCTACTGTGCCAGCCCTCCTCAGGGATTCTGAGGGGAGCTGGAGGACCATCTGAGCCACACTTGCAGAGCTGAGATGCAGGAGGTGGAGGCTGAAGGCAAATAAAAACAGGCTCGATGTGAGGTGCATGTTGTAAACCCTGGGGGCTGAAGCCAGGGATCCGTTCGCTTGAGGAAGTGGCAGTTTTCCCACCATTTGCCACATCCTGCTTATCAAGTGACTTGATCAGAGCCTGAGCTCGCTGTTGGGCTTGCCAGAGATAATGATGGGATTTTCCCATACTGATGGCTTTTCTTTAGTTGTCGAGTGGTCTTCTCTCCCATCGTCTCTCTTCCCCGGATTGCATTTTGACTTGACAAGCACCATCTTCAGAGAGAGGCTGCTCTGGGACATACGTAGAATGATGCTGAGACCTGAGACATTCCTCCTTCCTTTTTTCTCTGTACTGTTGAAATACTTGGTTCTTAAAACTTTCTAATGTTGGATCTCCTTGGTTTTAAGTCACTTGATCTGGAGCTGTTTGATCTAATGGTCTCTCAAGTTGCCCTTTCCCCACGTTATTAGGAATACCTGAAATTTTGCCTCAGCCAAAACTCTGGCCTTGCCAGCTCCTGAACGTCATCTTCATTAAAAATACGCATTCCACCAGGGAGAATCTAATTATGAATTGGCTAAAAAGATTACAATCATTGTCTCCATTTCCGGACCCCTACATAGCCAGAAATGCTTTGCTCTCTACAAATACCTGAAAGGAGGTTGTAGCAAGAGCAGGGTTGGTCTCTTCTCACTGGTGACAGGTGACAGGACAAGGGAAAATGTCCTCAAGTTGCACCAGGGCAAGTTTAGGTTGGATATCAGGAAAAACTTCTTTACAGAAAGGGTTGTTAAGCACTGGAACAGGCTCCCCAGGAAAGTGGTTGAGTCACCATCCCTGAACGTGCTTAAAAATTGTTTGGATGTGGTGCTTGAGGACACGGTTTAGTGGTGGGTTGTTACAGTTAGGGTAGTAGGGTTAGGTTGAGGTTGGATTCGATGGTCTTTTCCAACCTGAGCAATTCTGTGAGACTAATGGGAGGAAATTCTTATCTGCCTGTGCTGTGATTAGCTTGTGAAGTCATTTGCGCAGGAGCCCATCAATGCTGGGAATTTATCAGAGTGTAGGTACTTGTGGATATCAAGCTGCTGTTGACTGAGATTCTCATGTGTCAAGGCTTTAACTGATCCCTCAAGATTAAGTCACTCCTTACCCAGGTAAATGTCTTGAAGGTCACCAGGCTGGAGAGCTGTGTTCCTGTGGGATACATCCCTGGAGACATGAGAGATCCAGGAGAGCTGGTGGATTTTCCAGGATCCTGATGAACAGGGAGTCAAGATGAGCAGGAGGCCCGCATGGATGTGCCAGGGCTCCTAGCTGAGCTCACACGTGAAAAGGAGGTGTGCAAGAGGTGGAAGCAATGGCAGGTGTTATAAGAGGACTATAGAGACTTGGTTCAAGCATGTAGGCATGGGGTTAGGAAAGCCAAAGCCCATCTGGAACTGAGTCTGGTGGCAACAAGAAGGGCTTCTGCACATATATCTGCAGCAAAGGGAAAGCAAGAGGAAATATGGGCCCACTGCCAAATGAGGCATGACCTCAGTGATGTGCTTATTAATAAGCATGCGCTTATTAAATACACAGAGGCCGTAACATGGGGCATCTCTGCAAGGCGCTGAAAGTTAGGGTTAGATTTTAGAAGGATTTGGATAAAATGTAGAAAGATGCAATCTGAGGCCGAGGCTGTTACTCAACAGATGCAAGTTCCTGCACAGGGGCAGGAATCAGCAGTAATGTAGGAAATGAGTGGGGTACCAGTTCTGGTCCAAGTCCCCAACAGCTGGTGCAATAAAAGCAGGGCAGAAAACTGCCAAGTCTATAAATCAAAGCTCTGAGATTTGTGTGAGATCCTTTCTGTCTCGCGTCCTGTTGCTGAGGCTGGAGGACTGGGTCCACTTTCGGGCCCACACTTCACAGAAAAAAATGTGTGCCAACTAAAGCACATCCAAAGTAATAAAAGGAAGGAGCAAGGGAATGGTGGCTTAGGCAAGAAAAGCAAAAATTGATGGATAGGGGGCCCTCGAGTATTTTAAAAGGTTGTTTCCAACATGGAAAGAAGTAATGGTTTGAATTGAAATAGGGAGGATCCAGAATGGATATATTTTCATGGTAAAAAGAGTGAATGTCTGGGAGAGGTTTTGCTTAAGGATGTCGCAGAGCCACCACTCTTAGAGCATGTGGACGTGCATGTGTCAGGAATGTTGTGTGTCTCCAAATCTGGTGTTTGGGCCACATGACTCCTTTGGTTCCCTCCCCTTTAGGGTCCATATCCCTAGGGAATGTGGCCCAGGCCTGGCTCTGACAAGCTGACAGAGCCCTGGGGGACCCACTCTTGGAGAGTTCTCAGGAGCAGGGCCACACTGGGGTAAGGCAGGACTGCAGAAGTCAAAAGATGTGTATGGAAATGGCAGTGACGCGGCTGTGGAGAAAATTGGAGCAGAGCACTATGGCATCATCAGATACTGGGAAGAGAGGGGACTAGTGGTGGAGTGTCTGTGAGGAGGACTTCTGGCCATGCACTACTTTCCTTCTAGTGATTAGGACATCATGGGTATTGCAAGTCTTTTAGGGTTCAAAAATACCTTTGACACAGTCATAAGAGTCCATAAAGGATATCTGAACCACCTTTAACTGGGAAAGCCGCTGATTTTCCCATTGCAGGAGGATGGCAGGGTAGGCTCACTCCGGGCAGGGGTGGATGCACACAAGTCCTGCCCTTCCTTCAGCATGTGCTGGAGGGTGGATCTGGCTAGATGTGGTAGGGCCACTCCACTCTGTTTCACAGTCCTCCTGCTGTGTTAGTGTCATCCAGGCTGCTTTGTGCCCCTTTCTTTGGTTTCCAGGTTTACTTTAATCTGGCTGCTGGGCTCAGAGTGCATCTGGATAGCCAGGAGCAGGTATGTGGACAGTGCTCATTTGCAGAGGTGCTCTGCCTTGCAGCCTGTCTCCTGGTTCAGGCTGGTGGAAGGAACCACAAGGAGGCTTCCTGAGCTGGAGAGCTGTTCCATCCCTATCTGAGGGGTGTCTCCTCCTTGCTGGCACACCCGTCTTCTTTTCTTCCATCTCCATTCACTGCCCTGATCTTCCCTAAGCTCCCTCCAGTTTATCTTCCCAGTAATGAGTTGCCAAGTGCAGAGGTGGGATTTGGCTTTGCTTTGTATAGAGATAAATGGTATTTTTTCAGGCTGCCTCCAGCGGACCTACTGGATCAACAATGGTGTTTGCTCCTGTTCTGTGAGCCTTGAAAGCAGGGATGACCCTGATGCCTGCAGATTCCAGCCAGCATTCGGGATACAACATTTTAGCTTCTACCCACAATATTCTCCTGGCCAGAAACAAATTGCTTTGGTTGCTTGCAGGCAGCAGTTCAAGCAAGGTCTGTAAAGAGCTCTCAGGGCTTCTCTAACCTCTGCCTCCCCGCAGTGTCTCAACAGCCTCCTTCATCAGCATGCCCAGTGCAGCTTCTCTTGTCAACGGTGAGAAAGTTTTGCCAGGGTTGAACCCTCCTTGTACACCACCGGGTTTGTCTGTGAGCCTGCTCTGGCTCCTCAGCTCTCATGGCCAAAGCCATCCTAGCATTGGCAAGCCAGGTCAGCAGGATCACACCATGGTAGTTGCCAGAGCCTGCTGGCAGAGGGAAGTACCTTTTCATGGAATGTGCTGGTAGACTCTGGGCTGTCACCCATCCTAGAGGGATCGAATCCAAAGTGAAATGCTATTTCTTAAGGCCCTTATTCCTTTGTCCCTTCTTGTGCTATTAGTGGCTCCAAGGTACAATCGCTATGGAAGAGGATCTCAGAGACGGGTCTGGTTTGGATAAGTTTGAGTAATTCAGTGAGAATTGATAGTTCTGTAGGTGGTGGTGGGATAAATGGGCACCTGGTGTAACCCGGAGCTTCCTCCAGCTCTGCCCTTGGGAAACTTGCTCCCTTCTTGACACACAGCTTATGCTAGAGGTGATTGTGATACTGGCTGTTGCTCTGCTGCAAATCCCATTATACCACATGTTTCCCAGTAGATATGCTCAGGGGAAATTAAACTAGGGCTTCCTGTTGAAAGGCACAAGGCGAGTGTGTAAACTCTCTGTACTTCTGTTCTTTGCATGCTCTAGTACTCCCACTGTAAGCAGCTTTTCCACCAGCCAAAGTATCAAGGGCTTGGGCTAGCCCTGGGCACTGTGGAGAAGCAGCACATTTGATGGGCAGTTGCATTCCATACCCAGGATGATGCTGGAATTTCCTTCTGTTTCCTCTTGTTTACCTGACCCAGGAAATGGCTGATGGGGCCATCGTGAAGAAGAGCTGCCTGGACTCTCTGCTCGCCTCTGTGTACAAGGAGGAAGAGGTGGACTGCGTCTTCCAGCTCTGCGGGCTACAGAAAATTCAGGTAGGGAGCTGCCAGGTGCAAATCTCCACAGTTCTCCTGCACCCTCACTTAACTGGTATGCCCCATCTGTGATGGCTCTGACTGTGTCTCTCATGACCCCACACAGACGATGCCTGGATGATGTCAGTGGACCATCCAGACCAATATTAGGGGAGGTTGTTGATCTTCAAGACAGAGAAGCTGCCTTCTTTCTCTTGATTTGCTCTGTTTTTCTGTGCTGCCCAGCCAACGAAGCTGTTCTTTGCCCATATCAGCCTAGAGGAGCTCAGACTAGCCCAAACATTTCAGAAGAATGCTGTGTCCTTGCCTGAGTAATGGGTTCATGGGCTGGCCAGGATCTTGAGCAGTGGGTGGGTTTATCCTGCCATCAGATTGATGCTACCCAAGCCTCATTCAAGCTTTGCCTTCTTGACATTCTTCAAAAGACCCTTGTTCAACTATTTATAGTTCAACTATTTAAAGACCACAAGGGACACAGAACTGCTAGTCCCCTTACTTGTCTCTCCCAGCAGCTTCTCTCTCCCTGAATAGCAGTGTGCACCTTGTGTCTCATTTGATTTATTTTTTTTTTCTCCTCTAACACCCAGCCTGTGGATCTTGCCAGCTGCTTATCTGCTCTGTTCCATGTAGGCTTACACCAAACACTGCTCTTGAGCTGTTGCCTGGATCTGCCTACAAGTCCCATTTGCTGAGTGTGTGACATGCCTCAGCATATGGCAGCTCTTTCAGTTCTTGATTGTTCCTGGAGCTCTTTTTTGAACCCTTCCCAAGCATTTGGTGTTGCTTTTAAGTGCAGACCTGAGACCTGGACCCTGCTTTGCCTGCCAAAATCATCTTCTTGCTCCAGTATACATCCCCCTGCTTTATACAGCCAGGTGTCTCAGGTGCATCCCATGCTGTGGGTTCACATTCAGGGATTAGGCTGCTGTGAATATTTTATGATTTCTTCACCATCTTTTATAAAAATCTAAAATAGCGCTAGGTTGTGAATGGACCCCTGTGGAGCACAGTTGTTTAAAACTGTTGGCTTTTTACTGAGCAATGTGTGTTTTCTTTCAGAGGTTCCTATCCCTTCCCTTGTGTGCTTTCCTCTTGCATGCGCAGCAGTCCCGTGTTGTGGCCACGACGGATTTTGTGCCATTCCTTGTCTGGATGCAGCTTGCGTGGGTGCAGCTTCTCTCCCCTCCTGCTCCCATGTGCCATTATCCTGGGGGTGATGCTCTCAGAGCCCTGACCAGGCTGATGAGATCTCAAGTGAGGTGGCCTGATTTCAGTAGAAGTCCTGAAATCCTGAGGCCCACAGACTTGGTGAATGTATGGAACAGCTCATTTTCTCCAGCAGTAGCATTGCTCCATCACGCCACAGCATGGGGCTGTGAGCCTGCACAACAGCCAGCCAAGGCTGTCTGTCATGCTTGTTGACCAAAAAGCTCTGCTTCAAGTCTTTGTCTCCAATTCACTTCATGTCCTTTGCTTTCCCCTTCCAGACAGATGTGGTCCTGCAGTTGGATTTGCATTACACCCAGCTGAGCACAAGGCAGAGGACTTGTGAAAGCCTTCAAATGACCCTCCACAAATCTCTGCTGGGGCAGTTTTTCAGCCAGAGGAATTACTCCCAGACAGACTATCAAACAGCTTCTCCCTGCACGGATGTGTGCCTCTGGGATGTGTCGGCACTGAGTGTGGACCCAAAGGGGCAGGTGTCTCTGAGGACAGGCTCTGGCCACAGCTTGCCCAGCAGCAACCCCTCCAATTTCAGCAGTGAGCCGGAGGAGAACGATGAGAGTGACCTGAGTGAGCTCTGCTCAGCACTGCTCCGGACTGGCCCCGGGCAGGACTATCCCTGACCCCCGTGAGCTTGGGAACTGCTATTTTTAAGAGAGCCAACAGTTATTCCAGTGCTAAATGCATCAGAATCCATCAGCTGCTTTCCAGCCTCTGCAATCGCCCTGTCCAGATGAGGCCAAGGCTGCTTTTTTGAAAAGCCTTTACCCATCTGCACCCTGGGGCATATGTGCAGAACCTGAAGCCCACTGGAAATAACCTCTGTCCTGCAGGAGTGGTAGGAATCATCAAGGAGTCGTTGTTGTTGCTGTCTCTGGTGGGGTCGGGGCCACCTGACAAATCATCAAGTTGCCAGGTAAGACCAGATGTTGCTTCAAGTCAAGGGCACTGCCTGATGTTTTCTGTGAATTCAGCTTTGCCCAAAAGCTGTCGTTACAGCATTAAATGCGATGAGAAGCCCATAAACACTACGGACTCATGTGACAGCAGCGACACAGCCTCAAAACCCAGCTACAGCTGCCCACTCTCATCGTCGTTCTGCAAGGGACGTGAGCCTTGGCTGAGGGAATCCGCTGAAACAGTGTGGACGTATTAAGCTCTCCCCCAGGACTGCGGTGTGGTTTTTTCTCCTCGCGAGTCCCACCTGCGTCAAAGCAGATTTTAAGTTATGCATTTTATGTATTCCTAAAAGTGTATTTATACCTGGGGCAGAACAATTGCTTGCCAGGAAAAGGAAGGTCAGATGTTCCGTCAAGTGTGTGTTTACAATGGAGGCTGATTTTCCATCAGTAGTAGCCACTGGGCAGGTACACTTGCCCCTTCTAGCATGGTACACAGGGGCATTAAAGGGTGTTACATCCTCTACAGTCCTGAGCTTCTCTTGGATGCAGAATTTCCTATAGCTGAGAGATGGAAAAGACCAGGATGGAGAAGGAAGAACCTGAAAAAAAGTTATTTTTAGCACAATTTTTTTTTTTTAAGTGCCTGTCTGCACATTCACTGTGGGCAACCTCAAGCACTGCCTTTTGTGGAGAACCAGCTGTCCAGGGACAGCTACAGGTAAGCAGGGCCCAAAGGACAACTCCAGTGGGCACAAGTCCACTCCCTGTCTGCGTCTCTATTAGTTGTTTGATAAAGGTTTCAGCACAGCTCCAGGTGATTGCTCAGCAAAGGTTTAGGAGGTTGGACAAGTAGTTCAACAGGGTCCAGTGACTTCAGTGAAGTGTGGGATCTCCATCCTTGGAGGACAGTTCACTCTGGACTGGAAAAGGTGCTGCTGAACTGATCCAGGCTGGCGGTGTGCTGGACCAGAGACCACCAGAGGTCCCTTCTGGCTGTTGTGGTCCTGTGAAAGAAAGAACTGGGAAATCAAAGACTTCTTGAGAAGTCAGGGGTGGGGGGAGTGCTAAAGCTTTGTCTTCTGTCTTGGTCTAAAAAGGGGTGGAAAGTATTTTCTAAGCTTTGCTTCTCCTTCAGCAGTGAAGATTCTTGTATTTCTCTATTTATGGTGTCTGTTGCAGCATGGAAAAATAGGAAGTGTTCCTTCCAGATAAACCATCCTACAAGTGCTGGAAACCTGTCCAAAGAGAACAGAGGAGGCTTTTATTCTCCTCACATTGAGTAGAGCCAAGGGAAAGAAGAGAGGCCCCATCTGGCTGAAGTCTAGAAAGTCTCCTAGGAAAAATGTAAAGCTGAAAAAAACACCCCCAGATTTTCAGGATGTAGTTTAAAGAAGATAGACCAATAGGGAAGCTATACCAGCAAATAAACTAATTGCAGGGACATCAACTCAAAGATCAACTCAACACTGGTAGAAACTTAGGACAGGTCAGTGAAAATGGCTCTGCAGCCCTTGAGGAGGAACTGGGAATCTCTGAGGACTGTACACACCCTCCCGTACTGTTGGGGCAAAAAAGTGTTTCTGGCTTATGTAATCCCAGCAGATGTCACCTGTGAGTGTCCATCTCCTTCAGAATGAGTCTGTTGATTTTTTTCTGAATAAAACACTATTGGTGTTTTCAAACGTATAAAGCTTCATGTGGCTCTGAGGTAACTGGATTCAGCTTTTCGCCCTAAGTGCCAGGGTGTGACAGTGTGGACCTGCGGGGGTTTTACACTCTGAACTCCGCCCTCAAGGCTCTAAGGTGTGAGGATTGTTTCTTTTTTAGGTAACTACGTATTGAAGCTTGGACTTGAAGGTGGATCAAACAATGTTAGAAAAAATGAAATCATGTCAGATAGAACATGTAGATAAAATAATGTCAGGATCCATTGTGAATTACCCACCTCCTTTGTAAAGTGTGGCACTTGGGTGGCTGGGTCATGCTTAGGAGGCTTCCTGGCCTAGTGTCAACTGCAGGATTTGTCCCAGTCACCATCTCTTCTGCTCCTTCAAGGAGATCCTGCAGCTGGGGCTGCCACCACATTCCCACGCACTCAGTCGATGGTGTGTTAGAAGGGAGAACATAAGCACTGAATTGCAGAGGTGGAGTTTGATTTTGTCCTGGCCTCTGGCCACAAGAGGCCGCTGCCCTGCCGCCAGCTGGGTTTGTGGTGGGAGGGGGCGAAGCGGTGTCTGCCTCCATCCCCTGGCCTCACACCTGGAATCCAAACTCCCCCCTGGTGGTGTAACTGTTTAGTGATGGTAAATTTTTCCTTGAATCTGTGTTTCCATCTCCCACCATCAAGGACACAGCTGATCCATGATTTCTGTGCTTCTCTTGACCACATCCTTCCCTGCAGACATAGTCTTTGGGCTGCATAAGCTCCCAGTGGCCAGCCTGGAAGGGTAGGAATGAAGGAGTACCTGTCTCCATGTAATGCACAAGCATTTCATACTCTGTTTGTGGCATGCCCATGGCCAAGTGGTCCCAACAGCTTCTGCCCACTCAATGCTTCATTTCCTTCTTCATTGCCGCTCCTTCCATCTCGAGTCTCCTTTCATCCATCCTGGCTTCTGGACAATACTAGTCTTCCCCCACCTCTGTGTGACCTGACCTCACCTTCTGCTGCTGCATCCCTCTGCCTTGCCCTCAGACACCTAAACGTTCAATAATTTCAGTTTGAGATAGATGCCCTTTTCTTCTCTCTCTGCTAATGCAGATGTATTGAAGGAAAGGACCTCAGTCAACAGCCTGATGTGCTCTTCTTCCGCCATGGGGTTTGTTTGGGGTGCAGTTCTCATCTTGTTTGCTGACGTTTGGCAACTCCTGAGAAAACAAGGCAAATATGCCTGAAAAGCATGAGAGAACATGGCAGTGAAAATGAGGGAAATGCCATTTCTGTCTGTTTTATTTAGTTCCTGGAGCATCACTGGCCCATGACACAGTCAACACACATGTTATATGTGTGCTGCCATATATACCCGAGTCTGGCACCCTTCTCTTGGCAGCACATTCCTGAAAGTTTGTTCTCAGATGGCTACTTTTTGTGACCAAAGCAAGGAAAGGGTAGACCTGTCCTTGATCAGCCACTCTCCAGCCTCAACCAAAGAGAAAGAGGAACATAAGAGCAGGTCTTTCTGCATCTGAAGAAGGTCAGGCAAGTAAACCAGCAAGTTAGGGATGAGAAGGCAGCAGAAGCAGTGGGTTCATGTCTCTGTCCAGGCAGGGACACAGCTATGGAGACAGGTGACACCAAAGCATGTTTTTATGCCAAGAGGATGTTCCTGGCACCTTTGGGTACCTGAGGCACCTCTGTGTCACTGTGGGTGTTTCAGACACCCTTGAGATGTTGCTGCTCTGTGCTGTTCCCATGTATCCAGGAGGCAGGGGAGAACATGGGGTCTTTCTTTGTTCACACAGCTGATCAGTGGGCACTGAGACACCCCTGCTGGCTCTCTCTGGGCAAGAGCCATCTCCTCCTGGACTTAACAAAGGTGCTGGTACAGAAGGGCTGGGCCCTGCTGGATGGGTACTTGTGAACATTTCCATACTCTAGTGCTTCTTCCTTCCTTGTAGTGTTTTCTTCCTTACCTATCTAGAGTGTACAACAGAGGGACAGAAATGCCTCCACCAACTCCTGGGTCATCTCTCACCCTGGTTGTACCCGACACAACAAACTTTCATCCCAGACATTGAGTTCTGCAGTTTATCTCTTACAACAATGATATTCAGGTGCCTGGTGACATACTTAGAGCTGGATGAGTCCAGCTGACCTGGGCTGTCCCTGCTCAGTTCAGGGGGGTTGGACTAGATAACCTTTAAATGTCCCTTCCAACCCAAACCAGTCTATGATTCTATGATCCTGTGCAGGTCTGGTTGCTGTTGGGGCTGAAGGAGCATCCCAGAGGTGCCTCCTCTCCTTGAGTGAACTTAAGGAAAGCCCTAGGTGGGTCCACAATGCAGCACTGTGGCAGCACACCTTGGGCACTGGCTAAAGCAGCATTTCACTGAAGGAGTTGTTTCTGGGGATAAAAAAGTCAACATGGGGAAATTTTGAGCAATTTCACTTTCCAGATCATTTATCTCTTTCCATCTTTTTGGAACAAATCCTTCTCAGTCACACAAGAGTGAATTTGAATTTACTCTTTAGGAACTGGTAGTTTCTCTTTGTTTTCCACTTGATAGAGATTTTTCCATAGTAACTCCTGTAGAACCTGCCAGATCATCTCCTGCTTCACATTACGGGGCAGAGCTAGTTGTGCTATCTCCTAGATATGTTTGCTTGACACCTCCCGCTGTAGGTGCTGTTTGTTCTTGCTTATGAGCTGTCAAACTGGCAAGTTGAAATTTATTTTGTGGTGGGCCAATCTCATGCTGTCCTCTGGTCTTTCTGACCATAGGAGCATCTGAAACTTGGCAACTTTGAGAATTTTCTTTCTTTTATCCCAGGACAGCAGGGTTTGAAGGGCCTCCTCAACCTGATGGGTTTGGGCCCAGATGACTGGGAAGGATGAATGTAGTAGAATAGGACACACAGAGGGACCTACAGGGAAACTGTAAAACCCAAGAACGCTTTTTCAGTCCTCTTTCCCTAGTTTTTGGAAGTAGCTTCTCATGCAGGCAGGAGATGTCCTGAAGGTATTTGATGGACGTTCCTTCACAGGGAAGGAAGGAACTTCCCAAAGGGCAGCTTACTATGTTCTTTAACAGTTATGTGATCTTTCTTGTAGCCAAGGATTGAGAGGATGATCTCTTGAACTGATATAATAGAGGAATTGCCTTTTTTTTTAATCTAAAATGCACTCATTGGACCATTAGCTGAGGAACGCTTCTGAAATAGCAGATGTTGCATTAAAAGGTAAAGCAGTTTGGCAGAAAATAAATCCCCACTGTGTTCCAGCTTGTTCTCAGAGATCAGAGGGTCTGGGGGTGGCTGGGCTCAGACTCCAAGTGTTGACCCGTTCAGCACTGTAAGTCCAGTCACATTCAGTGTATTGATTACAGATGCACAAATAGTGTGATGCCCCTTCCATTTGGTTGTGCTCCATGGACTCACACAGACATATGTAAGGTGTTTGGTCATGTTCAGTGAGAGTCTTTTACAACTTAATGAACAGTGTAGTTTGTTGAAGCAACAGGAATACAGGTTCTTACAGATTGCCAGTGATAAATACACCATCTGCAAAGCACATGCAAGTATCAAGTTTATAAATAATAACACATTAAGTTAAAAAACAGCTCTACAGAGATTTCCAAGTTTCCCTTAGGAACCGCTTGGGATAGTCCAGATCTTACCCAAAGGCATCCCTGTGGGGGGAAAAGAGGCTCAGCCCGTTCACTGGTCCCAGGACTCAGAAGTGGTCTACAGTGGTGTCTTCCCTGACTTGATTATGATGACGTCTTCCCTGCCATCCTCCCTCTCTTAAGCTATTGTTATGCTATTTTTTCACCTTTCAGGTGGACCTTGAGTGACTCTGGTCACACAGACCTTTACTATGATTGGTATAAAATTCTGTCGCTTTGCTTTTGAAGGTATAGATTAGGAAAAATTCAGGACTCAAGCTCAGTGAGGGGTGGTCACACTTTGGATGTGGGCAGACTTTGGGATGGAGGTGTGTTTTGGGATTATAACGGAATTAAAATGAGCAAAGTTCACACAAAGGACAGCATTTTGTCAAAAATTGTCAGACTTTTGTCCCAGGGCAGCAAATACGCAACTTATCAGTTCTATAGTACCATCAGGTTCCCATCCCTGCAGTGATACCACAGAGCCTGGCCACAGTGTCTTCACTCCACTCCACCCTCCATGCTGTTTTGAAGGAGATGCTGTACAGGGAAACACCATGGAATGGATTCCTTGCATACCAGCTGCAGCTGCACTCTGCCTTGGAAGCTTTTTCTATACTACACCTTTCCTTCATGTGTGAGCAATGTTGCGCCTTTAATAGGAGTCTAATTTCCAAGTCACCTCCAGTAATTATTCCACACCAGGTAGTTGCTGTCTACTTTGTATAAGCATAACAGGCCCACACACCAGGTAGTAACTGAAGATACCACCCTCAGGACTAGTAAGGAGGTCTTGAATCATTAAATCCAGGTGGTGCTATCAAAGGCAGCATGTACCAGGAGGCCTTTATCCATCATGCTTTGCACATGGAGACACTCACGGCTGTGCGCTCTTCTCTTCTCATGCTGGCAATCATCCTGCTTCAAACAGGAGGTTGGACTAGGTCCCGTCCAACCAATGCTTCTGTCATGCTGCTACCGGAATATATGCCCAAAGGCATATACATGTTCTGAGTGATTCTGAAGAGCAAGCAAACTGGAAGATGCAAGACTCCGTTTCAGTGAAATTTCAGTGAAAAAACCAAATGAGGACATTGGTTCATCTTGGCTGGTTCCAAAGCTTTTAAAACCAAAAACTTATGGCAGGTGTAGAAAAGAAGGAAAAGGTGGTAAAACATCTCATTTGGAAACGTGAGATGGTTCCGATTCAGTTTTTCTAGGCCACCCCCACAAGCAGATTGCTCAGTAATGAAAGCAGGAGGATGGTTTTAAATAAAAGGGGCGAGCGAAGCCACCCACTGTTGAGGCAATAAACAACAGGAGATAAACACCCCCGTTCAGACCAGCACTCCCCCTGCAGTGAGCTGAGGTGTCTCTCTGTAAAGAGCAAAGACAGAAGCCGGTTTGGTGTCATGGTGGAGCCTGCAGACTAGGACTTGTTAATGGTGAGAAATTTTTGATAGCACTGCCTCTTCATACAGTCCCAGAGTTCTCTTCTCTGTCAAAGATGATTGCACTGACTGCTTTGCCATTGTTACTAATCGCTCGCAATTAGGTTCATGACATCATGTGGCAGTGAAAAGCGTATCACTAAACAACCGAGAAGCCTTGAAGTGCTTGGAGTTGCTCCTTATTTTCACAGTTTGGATAACCTTTTGCATAATAATCAACAATTTAAAATGTATTGGTCATATCATCTCCTCAAAGAGATGGAAGACACTCTTTGAAATTAGAGACCAGACTGCATACACATGAGAAGAGCTGGCGCAGTGTCACACAGTGATGAAGAGCTAATGTCTGTTTGATAAATCTGTCTTCACCAAGTTGGATTTTCTTGCTGTGGTGTCAGGAAGAGTTGACGAGACAGACGTGTTATTAAGTGGTAAAAATAAACAGATGGGAGAGACAAGTGAGAGATTTCAGCTACGATTTTCCAGAATGTTTCAGCAAAGAATAACCACCTAATTTCCATTCCTTACCAGAGATGGAAAGTAGGAGATACTTACCCAGATCCTGTGCAACAGTAGGGCACCTGCTGTAGCGCTCAACCACAAGTCCCTTGAGACAACAGCTCATCCATACCTGACCACAGGGCCCATGAGATGGGGCAGTTTGACTCTGGGACCTAGAGAAGGGGTGCTGGTCCTGACCTACTGCTACTCTGGACGCAAAGACATCAACATGTAGAGCGTCAGTGTGTGTCCACGTGTGTGCTGACTGCCTTGGTTCCTGCTGGGCATCACAACCTATTTTTGAGTCCCCAGCCATTATACCCTCCTCTTTTCTCCATCTCCCTCCCCCATCCACAGTGGTCTCTTCTCCTCAGCTTTCTTTTGTCTCACCCCTTCCCACCATGGAGGATCATAGAATCAGAGAATGGCTTCAGTTGGATGAGACCTTAAATACCATCTAATTCCAACCTCCCTGACATGGGCAGGGACACTTCCCACTAGACAAGGCTGCTCAGAGCCTCATCCAGCCTTGTCTTAAACACTTCCAGGGATGCAGCATCCACAATTTTTCTGGGAAACCTGTTCCACTGTCTTACCACCCTCATAGTAAAGAACTTCTTCCTAATGTCTAATCTAAATCTACCCTGCTCTAGTATAAAACATTGCCCCTTGTCCTATCACCACATGCCATTATAAAAAGTCCCTCTCCAGCTTTCCTGTAGGCCCCCTTCAGGTACTGGAAGGTCACAAGAAGGTCTCTCTGGAGCCTCCTCTTCTCCAGGCTGAACATGCCCCACTCTTTCAGCCTGCCCTCACAGCAGATGGGCTCCTCTGATCATCTTTGTGGCCTCCTCTGGACCCTCTCCAACAGATCCATGTCCATTTTGTGTTGGGGACTCCAGAGCTGGATGCAGTACTCCAGGTGAGGTCTCACAAGAGCAGAGTAGAGGGGCAGAATCACTTCCCTCTGCCTGCTGGCCATTTACATTTTGATGCAGCCCAGGATATGGTTGGCTTTTTGGGCTGCCAGCGCATATTGCTGGCTCATGTTAAGCGCTTCATCAACCAGCACCCCCAAGTCCTTCTCTGAAGGACTGCTCTCAATCCACCTGTCACCCAGCCTGTATTTATGCTTGGGATTGCCCCTCCCCAGGTGCAGGAACCTTGCACTTGGACTTGTTGACATTCATGAGGTTGGCATGGGCCCATCTCTCCATCCTGTCAAGGTCCCTCTGGATGGATCCCTTCCCTCCGGTGTGCTGACCACACCACACATCTCGGTGTCATCTGCAAACTTGCTGATCCCACTGCCCATGTTGCTGACAAAGATATTAAACAGCACCGGTCCCAGTACTGTTCCTGAGAGACTCCATTCATCACAGGTCTTCATTTCGACACTGAGCCATTGATTGCAACTCTTTGAGAGTGGCCATCTAACCAATTCCTTATCCACCAAGTGGTCCACCCACCAAATCCATGTCCTTCTAATTTAGAGACCGTGCAGCAGTTTGGCCAGCACTGTGACAGCACCCTGACCGACCAGAGGAAGGACAGAAGATGACAGGCAGGCTGCAGGTGCTTCATCCCCTGTGGTCACAAGAGTTAGACCATCAGCTCTCGCTGAGATGACAGTGAAATAGTGTTAACTGGCAACATTTTGAGTGTGGAGGAGCCTAACTTCGCATCTGGGGTCCTAAGCACAGCGGGGCATCACAGGAAGTCCTCTTTTCTGTAGACCCAACAGAAAAGGGGAGTTGCTCCCAGACCTGTCTCCTGTCCAGCCTGCTGGACGATATGTTATTGGAAAAGTAGAGGGCAGCTTCTGCTGTGTCACTGCAGCCATCTCCCGCCTGCCTGCCTTATTCTTCTGTGTTGCTTAATATCAATTATAAAATATTAAATCAGATAAATACCTTTGACCTTTCAGGATGATAGGAAAAGACATCGTTCTGCCTCCTAAAACACTGCTGTTTTCACTGGAAATGCTAATGGGATTATGTAAAGGTTATTTCAGCCTCCTCTCAAGTCTGTAGATGTGGCAAAAAGTAATCATGATGCCCTTTGTTTATTCCTTTTTAATGACTGCTTTTATCTCCAGGTATCGGAGGCCTCTGCATCTTCTCAGGTGCTCACTTGTGGTGTCCTTGTGGGGGAAACATTCTGGGGAGTATAAATGTGTCTGTGCTCTCATACTAGAGATCTGGAGGAGAACTGGTCTGGTGGAGAGCTCTGGGAGTCTGGCAAGGGCTTGATGTCTACATCTGAACGCTCATAGGTGTGCGTCCTCCTGCACTTTGCAGCATGAGCAGCATGGAGCGTGTGTGCAGGTGGGTCCAACACCCTCCTGCGTCGTGTCTGCATGGCAGCATCTGCACTGGTGTGCACCAGTGCACAGCTGGGGCCCCGTCTTCTGGTTTCCTTTCTTCGAGGCACCTGCCTGCGAGCCCGTGCCAGGATGCACGCATGAGCACGCACACTTCTTGTGACAAGCCAGTTGCATGGCGCTGCCACGGTGTGCAGCCTCCGGTCTAGACGGACTTTCACTGCACTGTGCAGAAGTGACGGGCTGAGTAAGAAGCATAGTTCATGAGCCAGAGAAAGCTACAGAAATAACCATGATGCTCCACCTGCACTGTTTTCTGGGAAGGTGTTTCTAAAGTCATTCTTTCCTCTAATTTGTGGTTGTTATGTTCTTTTTTTTTTTTTTTCCCCAGGCCTTTGATTTTTTTCTAAGTCATTACTTTGTGTCCCACAACAGTCCCAGTGTTGTGAGGGGGGCTTGTGATGACCTGATAAACATTCTGCTTTCCAGAGACAAGTAGAGCACTAAGATAGACTGTCATAATTTCTAACACCTGAAACATCAGTAAAGAATTGGTTCTCAGTGGGGAACCCCCCACCACATCCCCGCCTCCATGCAGACTGATAAATACAGTTTTTTCAACTGCCACTGTCAGTGGTGTTAGGACCATGGACATCCTAGGAACTGGAATCACATCATCATAGAATGGTTAGGGTTGGAAGGGACCTTTTAAGCATCATCTCGTTCCAACCCACACTGCCATGGGCAGGGACACCTTCCTCTAGACCAAGTTCTTCAAAGTCCTGTCCAACCTGGCCTTGAACATATCCAGTGATGGATCATCCACAGCTTCCCTGGGCAACCTGTGGCAGTGTCTCACCATCCTGACTGTAAAAATTTTCTTCCTTATATCCAGTCTCAATCTGCCCTCTTTCAGGTCAAACCCCTTGCCCTCTGTCTAGTCACTACAGGTCCAGGTAAAAGTCTTACTCCACCTTTCTTATAAGCCCCATTTAGATATTGAAAGGACACAACATTAAGAGTGGCACAAGTGAGGTCTGTGAGCAGTCTTGTTTTGAGCAGGAGGGTGGCCTGGTGACATCCAGGGGGTCTTTCCACCCTAAGTCCTTCTAGGAGTCTATAAAAATTGCTGTGAAGTCCTGCTTAGCTTCAGTGTTCTGTCTTTTCATCCTCCCCTGAAGTTTGTTTTTGATGAGGAAAAGATAAAACCAGGAATGTGGCCAACACAAGGACATTCCTACATGCTGAGGCTTCACACTGTCCTGGGTCATTTGCCCTGTTGGTGGAAGAGGACAGGTGTGTGTGCAGATACCCTGGGGACTGCCTGGAGTAGTAGGATGAGGATTCCCATTTTTCCTATTAAAAAACACCTCTTTTATGAACCTGGGGGAGAGAAATGGTATCTTGGGAACTATACTTCTAAGCATAGTTTGGTGGTGTTAATAGGTTGAGTAATTTGAAAGGAATAAGAGATGGTCCCTGGAGAGCAGAGGGGCACGTTGGCTAGGGCAGCTGGGATTACATCTTCCACAGATAATGGAGACAGAAGAGAAGGTGGTTGTCACTGCCTGTTGAATGCCAAAGTGTTTAGCAAAGAACATGAGCAGCAAGAAGTGGTGCATCCCGGGAGTTTGGTGGCGATACAAATTACAAATCCTGTTACTGAAAGTTCTAATTCTCTTTTCTGAAGTTATCTTATAGGTCTCCCTGGAGAATCATGCTTGAGAGGTCAGAGACAGTGCAGAACAGCTGCTTTAGGAGCTCTCATTTCCTACAGGGGGTTTCTCATGCACGTTGGCTATGCAAATGCCTACAGTGGGTTTGGTTTTCTCACCTAGCTTCAGTGAGTCATCCAAGACTGGAGGATTTCACAGTGTGAGACACACGCAGTGTAGTCTGATCATACTGTGACAGGCAGTGACCTCGGCCATGTCTGCAAGACAGGATTCGTGTGTGGTGCCCTAATTTGGCGAGTGTGTTTTGGATGATCACTTTGGTAGTATTTGAAGGGTGAAGAGTGAAAAGACTTCAGAGGATGTCTGTTTTTCCTGTACAAGTGACATTTGCGTAATGTTTTTCTGGAGAGCTCCCAGTCAAAGATGGTATGGGACGAGCAGTGGAGGTTCAACAGGGGAGATTGTCCTTCTCCCCAGACCAGTATTAACTGGTCTAATGAGATTTATGTGCTCATTCTACAGTCCTTGCCAAGTTATATCCTCAGCCCACCACTGCTACTGCTAAATTGATACATTCATTCCTCTACTATTCTCCACTGCTGCAGAGTTACTCTCATCCTTTCACTTTTCCATATGTCTTTCAAAAGAGTCTCCCTGGCATCTGTGTTAATTAGAGAAAATCTGAAATGTAAGTACTAATACAATATTTCCAGTTTTGGGATCATGTTTCCTGGTGCACCGGTGTAACTGAGCCACTGGATTCCCTCCTGAGACTGCTGAGACCAGCTGCAGCCTCATGGGTGCCCATCTGCACTCACCCATCACGTTGGCATTGCTGAAGGGGCTCCCTATGACATTGCCTGCCCTGGGTCCAGTGCCCACAGTCTCCCTATCATGCAAGCCAGGGAGACACTGTGGCCTCATTCTGGTGACCAAAAGCACAAGAAGCATCAAGATGTTTCCTCAGCTGTAACCATAGACCAAGCTCCAGCCAGCTGCCAGGGGCAGCACTGTCGGCAGGGAGCAGCCTCAGCCTGGGCTCATGCACCAAGAAATATGCTGAAAGGTATGGTCAATCTGGGAGGACAAATGGAAGGATCCTGGGCAGAAAAATAAGATATATAGAAAGTGTAAGATCAATCCTTGTAAGTGGTCTGCATGCTGTGTCTACTAGGCTTTGAAGTTCCTCAGGTGATGGATGCTCATCACTCAGTGAGACAAAGCAAGAGGCTATTTAATGCTCTTCCCTTTGACATCTCAACTCCTCCAGCAGGTAATTAGGAAACATGTCACAAACCCTCCAGGACATCAGCAAACTCCAGTGGTTTCCTTGAGGCAATTAAGTGGCTGGATCAAAAGGACTACCTCAGACACACAAGGTCCCTGTGCAGTTGGTAGAAGCACAGCAGCTGTTCCTGAAGTACTTGTGTAATGTAGATCCTTCTCTGCTGGACCTGACTCCACAGGGCCTGACCTCAAAGTCAGGGCCTAAACTTGTCTGTAGAGCAACACGCCACTCCTGTTCTTTGCCCTGGGAAGGCTACTGAAGGCCACTGAAGAGAAATGCAGAAGCCTGAAGTCTCTGAAAAGAGACAACCATCCACCCCAGACCCGTGACACCATGCTTTGAGCACAAGTGTGTTTTGGGCATGTTGTGCAGGTGTGGATCCTGAACATGGGATCTACAAGATCAAACCATCTCTTTGAGAAACACCTTAAATTTGGGAGTTTGTAGGCATTGGTGATAGCAGGGACATTGGAGACCAACATGATGACACTCAGAAATTACTCTGTCCAGATTTGGCAGCATTACCCTTGAGAAAGAAGATACAGGAATGGGAAGTATCATAGAATCATAGAATCATCTAGGTTGGAATAGGCCTTCAAGATCATGAAGTCCAACCATTAACCCTATTCTGCATGTCCACTGCTAAACCATATCCCTCAGCACCACATCTCCAAGGCCTGGAAACCCTTCCAGGGATGGAGACTCCACCACTGCTCTGGGCAATGTGTGCCAGGCCTGGACAACCCTGAAGGAGAATAAATTGTTCCTCAGCTCCGAACTAAACCTCCCCTGGTGCAACTTGAGGCTGGTTCCTCTTGTCCTGTTGCTTGTTCTCTCAGAGAAGAGAACAACCCCACCAGGTTCCAACCTCCAATCAGGGAGCTGTGGAGAGTAAGAAGGTCTCCCCTGAGCCTCCTTTTCTGCAGGCTGAACAATCCCAGGTCTCTCAGCCGCTCCTCTCCAGACTCATGCTCTAGACCTTTACGCAGCTTTGTTGCTCTTCTCTGGACATGCTCCAGACCCTCAATGTCTTTTCTGTACTGCGGTGTGCAACTGATGTTCACCAGTAGCCCCTTCAGCTCAGTACATCACCTCCAGCAATGTGACATGGCAAGATGCTGCAGAAGACAAGAAACCTGCTGCCTCCCACACAGGCCAATTGTTTTATTACTCACTTCCTTCCTACCCCAAAGCTTGTAGGTTATAATTTTACACTGTCTACCCCATCATAATTTTACTCTATGTCCTCATCAGTGCTTTAACGAGCCCTACTCAGCCCTTTCATAGGAAGAGGGTTTTTTAAATCCTCAATGCAATAAAGCTGCTTATTCATTCCTGGCTCCTCTCCACAATTTTCTCTCACAGGAAATGCTTCTGCTTCCCAGTAGGCTGCAATAAGAGTGCTCAGCACAGCTCTCTGCTGCCCAGATATGAGTCAAGACGAGTCCAACCTTTGGAAAATTGTTTCTTGAAGGCCAGAGACATTTGTTTGTCCTACACTTAAACATCTCTCACTGACACATCAGAGCAACCACAGCCCATTGCTTAGCATTGTGAGTGACAGCACGGCACAACTGAGGGCCCAATGAATGTCTAACAAGGTAAAGAAGAACATGAACATACTCTAATGTCTGCAGTTAATGGGGTCAAAGAAGGCCTACTATGGAAAACTTCATTTTCAGATGACTTTTGACAGTGCTTTCTTATCACAGTCCCTAGTATTTGTGAGGCATAAAAGTAATTTTCTCCATAACAAATCTTACAATTGTTTTTTTTTTTTCCTGAAAAGCCTATTTGTCACAGTCCCTTATAGTTTCCTATCGTTCTTCATCTTTCAGACAAGTTTGCATTTAAGGACAAAGCAAAGGGACAGAGGAAGGATATGGTGTATAAATTCCCAAGGTTCTTCTCCCTCTAAGGATAAAAAAGCAAAGGTCTGGAGAAGAAGGGAGTCATTGGCAAGCAAAGATCAACTTTTAGGAAATAGATTTTGCATCTAAAACTGCTTCTCGGGAGCTGCAGCGCTGGGAGATATTGCTGAAGGCTGTGACCTCTCCAGGGGAGTAATTACTGCTGCTTAATACCAGCGTTCTCCTACAGCTTTTTCTCAGGAGCATTGAACTATGTCCTGGGTGGTACCAGTAAGGGCTGCCCTGAGCTGAAATGGCTCTGTCCATAACACCTTATGTGGGGCAGATGAAACTAAGGGCAATAGAAGAGCCAAAGGCAATGCAGAAATGAGGAGGGAGAGGAGATGCAGAAGGCAGAGACACGCATGTGTGAGGCAGCACTAGCAGAGGGATAAGGAAGAAAGACAAATATGCTGCAGATGCAGCAGCTATTCTACATTTGTCCCTTGCTGTGTAAATGTCGGGTGAGAGAACAGATGTGGGGTGCTCTGCCCCTGTGCGTGAAATAATGTAAAGGCACAAAGATGAAAGTGAGACATTTACATCATCAAAATCCAAACCAGATTGAAAATTCAGCAGTTTTTCCAGGATGCAGATCTTTTCTTGGACTGAGAGCTTGGTGGAAGGAGTGATAAGGGGCAGAGTGTTCTGGAGCATGCCTTCAGAGAGCTCAGGGGAAACACATCGGGGCATTACGTTGGTGAAAACCAGCTCTGAATGCAAACACAAAAGCCAAAACACATTCTGTGTTGCTGCAGGACTGAGCAGCCATTCTGGTGTTGTGAAAGGGTGATGCGGGACTGACCTGCTTCCTAGAAAGCTCTGAGCTTTGGCTGCCTTACCCCCAGCATCAGCATGGCTGTGCCCTCAAGCTGTGGACTTCCCTGGGAGAAGCCTTGTGTTCTCCAGGGCTCCATACTGTGGCCCATCCTCATTAATATCTTTATTGATGGTCTAGACAAGGGGATCAAGGCACCCTCACTAAGTTTGTGGATGATAAAAAGCTGGACAGGATTGTTGATCTGCCTGAGAGTAGGAAGGATCTGGCCAGGCTGGATCAATGGACTGAGGCCAGTTGTATGAGGTTCACCAAGGCCAAGGCCCAGGTCCTGCCCTCTGGTCACACCAACTCCCTGCAGTGCTCCAGGCTGGAGCAGAATGGCTGGAAAGTGGTGGAAAGGGTCCTGGGAGTTGGTCGACAGCTGGCTGGAGATGAGCCAATGTATACCCAAGACAGGTGAGATGAGCTGAGACAATGTATACCCAAGAAGGCCACCAGAATCCTGGCTCATGTCAGCAGTAGTGTGGCTATCAGGGCTAGGGATTATCCCTATGGCCTTGGCACTGGCGAGGCCATCCCCCCAAATCCTGGGGTCAATTTTGGACATCTCACTCCCAGAAGGACATTGAGGGTCTGGAGCGTGTCCAGAGAAGGGCAACAAAGCTGGGGAAGGGTCTAGAGCACAAGTCTGGTGAGGAGCGGCTGGGGACCTGGGATTGTTCAGCCTGGAGAAAAGGAGGCTCAGGGGAGACCTTCTTGCTCTCCACAGCTCCCTGATTGGAGGTTGGAACCTGGTGGGGTTGTTCTCTTCTCTGAGAGAACAAGCGACAGGACAAGAGGAACCAGCCTCAAGTTGCACCAGGGGAGGTTTAGTTTGGAGCTAAGGAACAATTTCTTCCTCTCCACGGTTGTCCAGGCCTGGCCCAGGCTGCCCAGGGCAGTGGTGGAGTTCTCATTCCTGGTTGTGTTTAATAGTTGTGTAGATATGTTGCTTAAGGACATGGTTTAGCTTTGGGCTTGGAAGTGCTGGGTTGATAATCAGATGATTATCTTAAATGTCTTTTCCAACTGAGAGAGTTCTAGGATTCTAGGGGTGAAGTGAGCTGAACGATCTGCACAGCAATTTAGTATTTACTGATATGATGGAAAGCAAACAGTCTGTTTTAGTATGTGAACTTAAATAACAGTGTGATAACAACACTTGAAGACTAATGCTGTGATGAAAAGAATTCATACATAAACTTTTTTCCTACTATTGTACGGAGAGAGAAAATAGAAAAGTTTAATTCTGAAAACAAAAATCCACTGAGTTTTTCAGTTTCAAATGAGTGAAAAGAATTTGTTAATACTTAAAACACCAACAAAAAACTATGACAGGGTGGGATTAAACACAGAGGATTTTGTGCCTCATCTGTGGGATTCCCAGGAGGTTTCAGTGTTTGGAAAGCAAGAAGAAAAATCCTTTGGTTGCTGGCTATCCCCTTGTCCCTGACTGTGAAGAAAAGCCTCTGCCCCATCTTGGGTGCAGTTTAAAATCCAGGCATGCTTCTCAGTGCAGGCTCTGGGATAAAGTCTCAACTTGTGCCACTCTGCCTCAGGCTGGAACCGCCCAACTGCAAATTAAATTGCTCAAATGCCTCAAAGTCCCCGATGACCTTTCTGCTGTGCCCCAGGGAGGATCTACAGGTCTCCTGTGAGCACCTGGGAAAGCGCATGAGGTCGTTTCAATGCCAAGAAGCGTGAAGACAGGTACTCAAGTATGTACGGGCCAGGGCAGAAATGGCACGGTCAGTGGTGCTGTGCACCAGAAACCCTAATTTCTGAGATACTTTATTCTTAATGTAGTGCTGAGATTAGCTTCTGTACCTGATTTCAGTTTTAACATTTTATATACAAAAACTGTCCAGCCAATGGATGATGACAGAAGTGTCAGATTCACTTGAGAATTAGCAATGCATTTGCACAGAAAGCAGAAGTCCTACATGTTGTTTCAGGGTTACATTGCGCCTAATCTTTGTTTGACACCTGGAAACACATTCATACATTCTCCTAAATGCCTAAATGCAGTGTTATTTCCTCTACTCGCATCTTCTTTCCTACCTTACCTCCAAACATAGTTGTATTGACTGCCCATTAGTCCTCTTGGAATAAAAAAAACCCAAACCAGTTTATTAGAACCAAAGACTCTTGTAACAGATGGACACAGGTTCTGCTTCCCTAGCAGATCCATCTCAAGAGGGTAAGGATGGAGTGGAAGGGAATAATGCTCAGGTTTCTGGGCTATCTCTTTTTGATTTAAATATTTTCCTAATAAATTTAAGTGGAAAAAGTAATTGAAAAAAAGGCTTCCTGCAGAAAGCCCAGTCTGGGGCTGAGTCTGCCCACACCAGGCTGTCCTGTTCCAGTTCACTGTGTTGGCTAAATCATGAGACTATGCAATGGCTGCTCCCAAGCCCACCACATCCCACTTACCCCTCAGCTACCTCTGTGACACAGAATGACCTTGTGCCGGCATCTACATCACTCTCTCCCTTCTCTTGAACATGAAAAGCAACCTCTCAAACTTCTTGGTGAGGTTTTTCATGATACAAACTGCACTGAAATTGCCTGAGGGGTGCTACGGGCAGTTTAGGACAGAAAATCCTCACAGAATTATTCACACTGTTTTCTCAAGCTTTGGTTAAACTTTCTAGCAAAGTTTAGGAGAGTTTCCAGGAGCAACGTGGGCTGTGGCTTGGTGTCGCTGGTCCTTCTTCCCTCTCTGGCTGCACCTCACCTGGGAGTCAACTGCCCCAGTCTCTTTTTGCCCCTGCAACCACTTGTGGAACGATATGTAAGCTGACAAGGGAAGTCATGAAGTTTAATTTATTCCCCAGAAATGTTTATAAAGCCTGGATTGGTTCTCTCTGTTTCACAGAGCAGTCCAACTGCCATTGCATGGTGCAACTGGAGGAATTAAGGCAAGCCAGCTCAAGCCAGTCTTGTCACCCTGGGAAACATATAGAGAAAGAACAGTGTCTCTCCACCACCCCAGGCCCAAAGCCAGATCAAAGTTCCTCTTGCCATAGCCCATCTGGAGCCAATTCAAGAAGAAGGGGGTCCTTGTGAACCCAGCTGATGTTCAGCAATCAGGTTCAGAGCCCCGCAAGCAGTTGCGTCAGCACTACTCAGGCGAAGCAACATGAAGCCTGGGGCTTTGCGCCATCTCCACTGTCGGCACAGAGGATTGCGCAAAAATGTCCTTGCTTGCCCAGACCTCAGAGCATGTCCGTACTGCACCGGAGCCTGCCGTTCCTGTGGGTGAAGAAAATTGGCTGTCTGGAAGTTATTCTCCCAGTTTTCTTGTTGAGTAGTAAAACAGGTTTGTTATTGCACCATTGAAAGCTGATAAGGGAAATTCATGTCCTCGACGTTTCAGCAGGGTGCAGCCTCCCTGCCAGAAATCATGTCTCTGATGCTGCTAAATGGGAACCAGAAGCTCGGTGGGGCAGGAAACAGTTCTTCTCTAACAGGATTTTGCCAAATCAGGGTTCTTACTCCTCTTCCCCAACTCCCTGGGACACATGGCTTGCTTCTCCTTGATTTGACACAGGAATTTAAGGTTGTGTCTCTATCATTGAAAGCAAGTACCACGACCACTAACTGGCCACAAGCTGCCTGGAGCAGGGATGTGGAGTAAATTATGGCAAGTTTTTTTTTCCATGTTTATGGTGGATCAGTTGTTGTACAGAGGGATCTTTGTTGAAGAGATGTGTCCGCTCAATAGTGTATGTCTTGAGAAGCAAAAAGGGGGGAAAGGTCCATTTGGGGCAGCACAGGGGCATGCCCTGGGAGTCAGGGAGACCAAAAAAATCAGAGTGAAAGGTGTAAATGGTTTTAAGTGTATACAGATGACATTTGTATAATTAATTACACTGATTTAAGTTACACCAATTTTTGTGTGTGTGTGTGTGTGTAGATAATGCCGAAGGCTACACTATTATCTTAGAGGAATGTTTGCGTCTGGAGATTCATCCTCACCCTGCCAATAATAAACCTTCCCCGGAGTTTCTGAAACATTAATTATAGTTTTGTAACATGCAAGTTTTGCAACCAGCTCAAGGTAATTCTGTGTAACACTGGGCTCTGACAGAAACAAATTAATCACTGATTTGAAAACTGACAGTTGCCTGGGCATGAGCACTCAAGACTTTATTATGCTTGTTATGTTTAATAAAATAGGTCTCACTGTACTTGCCAGCCTGCCTGCCTATGTACACCTTCTGACACAGCCAGCACCTGGGAAGGACTCATTTCCCCCAGCTAAAAATCAAACACCAGCAACCCCAAGCAGAAGGAAGAATTAAAAGTTAAAATCTCGGATGCAGCTGGACACCTCTAGAGAATATTTCAACCGGGGCCTTCCCTTGCTGAGGTGCCACCAGGTCACAGGGGTTCCACTGCCACCGCTCCCTGCTCCTGCCTCGGCACGTCCCATGCACAGAAGGCTTCTGTGTGACAGCATCTCCTTTGGATCCACCACTTTTGTCTCTTCCACATCAATTCCTGTAGCTTAGATCACGAAACAAGCCTGAAGGGACAAATTTTAACTTAAAAAAATAATTTACTTAAAAAAAAAAAAAACCAGAAGATTTTTAATTTCCAGATTTGCCAAATTACCACATCGGACTAAAAATAATAAAAAACATGAAATGTGATTTTTAGATCATACAGAAGAATATAGATTCTCCTTAGTCCTTTTGATGCCTCTGCCATCTTGAGGAGGGGAATGCAGCTTCCCACACGTCTACTCTAGGCCCACCGCTCCTCCTTGGCCACCTGGAATGGACTGAAATTCCCATTGACATTATATTTCTTAATTAACACAGTCCACCCAATCAGGTCACAACTTGTTCAGGACTGCTGCAGGTATTTATAGGTTGTGTAATAAATGTTGGCTCTCTCACTAGATACAACGTACAACTTTTCATCAGGACATGCTACAAACGAAGGTAACAGTTACGATATTGAAAGTGTTTTCTCTTCTCAACTTCCTTTGCCCTCCGGTTGCTCTTGAAGGACTGGCTATTGCCTCCAAAAAAAGAAAGGTGGTGACACCAGTATAGAAATTAAGGAAGTGAAGCTATGAGAGTCAATTAAAAAAAAACAAAAACAAAAACCCAAAAAGAACCATTTTGCCCATGGGACTGATGACAAGGAAAATGATAATTATTGAACTAGATGAGAAACAAATAACGGTGTGAATGATGCTGTATGTCCAGGTGTAGATGGTACAATTGTCATGTCACAGGAAAGACAAAATCACAGAATACTTGTCTTTTATTATAAAGGGAGGGTGGCACATTCACACCTGAACAAGCATCACAGAGTGGTTGAGGTTGGACAAGACCTTCAGAGACTATCTGGTCCAACTTCAGGCAGGGTCACCTAGAGCCAGTTGTCCAGGAAATCCAGATGGCTTTTGAAAACCTCCAAGGATAGAGACTCCACAAACTCGCTGGGCAACCTGTGCCAGCGCTTTGTCACCCTCACTGTGAAAAAGTGTTGCCTGGTGTTCACAGAGAACCTTCTGTGTTTCAGTTGGTGGCCATGGCCTTTGGTCCTGGCTCTGGACATCACTGGAAAGAGTCTGTCTCTGTCCTCTTTGCCTTCCCTCCTTTCGGGTGTTTATAGACATTAATGAGATTCCCCTGAGCCTTCTCTTTTCCAGAGTCCAAGTGCTCACAGCCTTGCCTCATATGGGAGAACATAGAATCATAGAATGCTATGGAAAGGACCATTAAAGGCCATCTAGTCCAACCCCCTGTAGGGAGCAGGGACATCCGGCTCCATTCCCTTCTTCTTGCTGCTGGCCCTTCGTTGGACTCTCCAGTCTCTCCAGCACAGGAGGCAGCTCTTCAGGGGCAGCCTCACCACCACTTCCAAATCCAGCTGTGGAAGATGTTAAGCACAAACTATTACAATTTTAATTTTTTTTTTTTTTAACTGTATAACTTGATAGTGAATAGGTGAGAATTTTATCAGCCAAGGAAGATGCCGAGCAATTAGCATCAGCAGTCAATAAATACTAATGGCCTAGGCCAGCTCTGAAGGACTGGGGGCAACAAAATCCCAACACCATTGGCACATTTGTGGAAAGAAAGTGATTAATTTCAGGTCAGTTAAGTCTAATCACATGCAGAATCACACCGGCGTTGATGTGGGACACACTGAGGCTGGAGCTGAGGGACGAGGAGAGGTACAGAGCAGCGGGGGAATTTCTAGGGGCCGGGTTTGGGTGAGAAAAGGTGACAACTGCAGAGGCACGGCGCTTCAGAAGGCCTGAGGGGGCGGCGGGGCCAGCCCGCGGGGCTCCTCCGGGCAGGACGGCGGGATACCTCCCCGCGGGGGAGGCGGGCACGGGACGGGCCGCCCCCGGCTCACCGGGAGCCCGAAGGACCGGGGAGGCCACGGCCGAGGCGGAGGCTGCCGGCACCGCCACGGGCCCGGCGCAGGGCGGAGGGGGCGGAGGAGGGGGGGGGGGGGGGCGGTCCGCCGTGCCCCGGCCCGGCCACGCCCCGCCCCCGGTCCCGCCCGCCGCCGCCATGTTGCGGCCGTTGGTGCCCGGTGCGGGGTGAGGCCTGCGCGGGGCCCCGGCGGCGGCGGGGCCCTCAGAGGAGCCGCCTGCGTGGGTGAGTGGGGCCCGGTCGG
>JANVCC010000190.1:174849-325113 GCA_025345505.1 Todiramphus chloris collaris
GCGCTCCCGCCCGCCCTGCCCGCCGCACCGGCTCTTCCGGCCCTCGGGGCGCCCGCCGCCTTCCCCCCGCTACAGCCAACCCCGCGCTCCCGGCGGCGGCTCCGGGCACGGCTCCGGCTGCCGGCCCCGGCCCCCCGCGGCGGCTCGGCCTTGGCCCGGCCCGGCGATGCCGGGACAAACTTAACTTCGGCGGGGCTCGCCCACGTGCGGCCGGGGGGCGGCGGGGCTGGGCCGGGCTGTCAGCGTGGGGGGGGGGGTGGCGGCGGGGCCCGGGCGGCGAGGGGCGACGGGCCGGCGAGGCCCCCGGGCCTTTGTCTCGGGTGGGTCGTGCGTGGGGATGACAGGGACCGGGGGACGGCGGGGGCGGGGGTCTGCCGCGGGCCGGGCGACCCCCGAGGTCCCCTGACCTGCTGGCACCGTTAACCCAGGCGCGCCGCGTTCCCCTGAGCGGCTCCTGAAACTTTAGTGGGTGTGAAAACCCATCTGCTGCTTGAAGTCTTCTGTGTAATCCTCCACCAACTGGGATGTCCCCGTTCCCACACCCTCCCCACAGCCTTGACAGCCCCTGGGCAGCCGCTTCCCTTGCCCGCGGCTGGTTCCTTAGCCCCTTGCTCCTGATATTGCTCCCTTCCCAAAGTGTTCCCCTGGCAGGGGAACAGTCCCTGCCCGCCTCCCACCTGCACCCCCTCCAGGAGACACCTGCCTCTTCTGCACCTCTGGGAGCAGCCCTTGGCGGATCTTTTCCCTTGTACCTCACTGTTCTTGTGCATTTTTATCGATTTGTTATTATTTTCCTTTATTACTTAACCTTGGTGTAATTCGGTTTTCACACTTTGCTCTTAGGCGGAAGTCTTGAACCTCCTCCTTCAACAGTATGGTACACACTGGTTGTGAAGCTGCAGAGGAACTGCTGCGGATCTCCGCGAGTCCCCAGGAATAGCACTGCTAGCTGGAGGTTCGTATGGTGGGACGTGTGTGTGGGATGCTGGTCCTGCTGGTGCCTCTGCCCCATGGCAGAGTTGTGAAGCTTAAGCCACAGCAGAAGGCCCTGGGCTTTCACATATCACCTCACATGAGGTCACAGGGTTTTTCTGGATGTCTTGGTGGCTTTGATGTGCTCTGTCTCCTGGAGAAACATGCTATAGTGAGGTTGGTTTTGCACACTGAAATACATCCGTTCTGCTCCACAAGTCCTCCTTCACTCATTTTATTCATCTCTTCCATCGCTTTTTAAATGTCAACCTTCATGTTTTCATAGGCCAGTAAAGAGAGAAAACTGGGTTCTTAGCGTGGATTCTAAGGCAAGTTCTTCGCCCAAGAAAGATGGAGGTCTCTATTTTCAGCATTACTTACAAGCTAGTCTGTGGGAGGCTTTAACATAATTTCCTTGAATGTATTTTGTTTGTTATTGGAGAACAGAAATAAACGGTGTTTGTTGGTTAGATGGTTTAAGGGTCAAAATTTTAAATTTATGCCATTTGTAAATCACTTCTATTGGCAAGGTACTTCCTTGATTTTCTCCAGAATTTCGGTCCAATTTTGCTTTCTTGTAAGAAATGGTAGCTTCACATATGGCAAGTTTAAGATGCAGTTTTGTGGAGAAATACTTGAGTAGAGACTTGGGCTCTCATAATAGCAAGAAGAGCAGTCTAGTCTCTTGTAGGACTCATGTAGCATGTACATGAAAGCTTCTGAAAACTCAAGATTTCTTCCAAGAAAAGCGTGTTTCGTAATGCTGCAGATCCCTCAGGTTTGTTTTCTCTTGGATTTTAAAACACTGCCACATCCGAAGATGCAAGAAGGTGTTTGAGAATAAAAAAAGTCAAGAGAGATTGGCAAGCTCATTTTTCTCTCCATAAAACTTAAATGTTTCAGGTTCTGGATGAAATGTCTTCCTTGTGGAAGGATTTGTGTGCCAGAAATTTTGGGAGTTGAGTGGTGCCTCGCTCTCTCCCAGTTGGCACAAGTTTTCCCACCCAGAGGAAAGGGAACTTTCAGGTCAGTGCTCTTTGCCAACTGCAGTTTCCTGTGGAGTTTCAAAAGTCCTTATCAGGTGCCGGTGAGATGAAGCATATTGATCATCTTCTGGGCTTCCAGGGGTTTAATGTGCTGCTGCCCCACCTGGCTGAGGGATTTGATTGTAAATCATTGCGCAGCCCTCTGTGGACGTTTATACATGTGGTTTAATTTAAGAAAGGGAACAAGTTTAAGCTAAACTGCCACGAGCCGCTCTTAAGCCAAATAAATCTCTAACGAGTGTTGTGCAGTAGATTAACCAAAGCAACGCCTCCAGGGCTTGTCTGCAGGCACGGCTGAACTCAAGGTCCAAGACTGGCGTCTCCTCCTGGAGTAGTTTCTCCTGGCCTGCCACTGTAAATTGTTCCCCCTCCCAGCAGCCTGGTGGGGAGGGCTGCACTTTGTTTGGTTTTAACGTGACGCTTGATGAACTTTTAAACTTTATTGTGAATAATGAAAGCAGCTTTAAATCGATGGCCTTTTGGGGAAGGTATCGTCTTCTTTCTCTCCTTTTGCCTTGTCCCAGGGTCCTCTGCTCTGGTGCACTTCTGCATCCAGCTCCTACCCCTTCTCCTGGGCTCCTGCTGCTGTCTCCATCTACCTCACCAGCACTGATGCGGCCCAAGTCAAGTGAGCGTCATAGGCCTTACCTTGCCTGTGGATGCTCCTTGCCAAGCAGGAGCCAATGTTCTGCTAGTTTCATTGATTCTCTTTGGGGTCTTTTTTTTGCCTTCCCCCACACCCTCTTGTCATCCCCGCCCCCCCGTACAGCAAACATCAGTCCTCGTAAAATTGGGACATGTATTGAAAGAATGTCTCCTTAAATATTTAGGAAGTCACTATGTGGCACCAGCATCAAAATGTTTTGATTAAAGAGGGGAAAACAGTATCCCTGATAGCGACTAACACAAATATTCAAGTAATTCTGTGCTGTCAGTTTTCATTATGCATCTCATCAGAACTTGATTACTGCTGTTGTGGATCTCTGTGGTGAGCATGTAAGTCCCACTTTCCTTCTGGAAGGCTTACAGAGCGAGAGCTGGATGGGAACACACTTTCCTGTTATGATTTGGATACAATCCTTTCTTTTGTCTTTGGGCAGTTTTGCTTTGTGTTGTTACCTAGTCAAGGGTTGCCCCTGTTTTGAATAAACCCTGCTTGGTTTACCTGGCTTTGAGCTGCTATGTTGAAATATTTACTGAAGACTTGTATTATTTAAATTGTTCTTCGGTAGGGACTTGGTTCACTTTTCAGGCCTATTTGTCTTGGGCCACCTGTTTATTCTTGCCTTTTTTCCTTAAAGGAGGACTGAAGTCTTCAGATGTGACAATTTGTTGGGAAACTGACAGTGATTATTTCCTATTAACTCTATAAAAAGCCCCAACCAAACAAAAAAGAAACCCTGTACCGTTGCAGTGCTGAATCTTTTTTTTCTGTTGAGGCCCATGACAACAGCTGGTTTTGGAGTAGTGCTGCATTTGACAGGTTGAGAGGATGTCTCCTGTGTGAGCTTGGTGTCCTTTAAAAGGTCATGTTTGAACTGTCTCTGTTCTTGGGCATTCTCTCCCACCATGTTGCTTGAACCACCAGGAGCAGCTCTACCTACAACTTGGAGAGGATGGGTTGCGTTGTAGGACAGGAGTGAACAGCTCCTGTCACTTGTCACCTGTCCCTGCCAGCTTGAACTGGATGGGACCTGAGCTTTTGCTGATCCTCTAGGCCCAACTGGGCCAGGTCAGGTTCCTTCCCCTGTTGATAAAGCTGGGCTGCTATCTTTTTGTAGAAACAGTCCATGTTGGACTGGTTGAAATGGAAGGAGTGAGGCTTTTATACCCTGCTGCCTGAGCGTTTTGGGTTTTGCCACATGTTTATGCAAATGAGCCTTACAGAGCTTATCCTTTGGGGAAATGTATCTGACAAAGTCTTTAAGTGTCTTTTGTTCTGGTTTTTTTTTTTTTTTTTTTCTTCTAATTGTAGCTTTCATCATGGGGGACATGAAAACCCCAGATTTTGATGACCTCTTGGCTGCTTTTGACATCCCTGATCCAACTAGCCTTGATGCCAAGGAGACCATCCCATCGGCTGGGGAGGAGAATGAGAATCACCTGAAGTCATCAGGAATCTGCATAGATGAAAACGTGTCCTTATCCCACTCTTTGCCTCCTTCTGATGCTCCTGTTGTGAGTGTGATAGTGAAGAACACGAGTCGCCAGGAGTCCTTTGAAGCAGAAAAGGAGGGGAATCACCTTGGGACTGCTTTGCTACACAACGGGTTTCGTGGGTCCGATCTGCCCTCAGAGGCTCACGCTTTAGTGCACAATTATGGCAAGTTTGAGTCGACTTTTATTAATGGCGACAGCTCAAGGAGTTACTCTGATAAACTGGACCAGGCCAAGTCAGAGCCTTTGCCAACATTTAGTCAGTTCAGCCCGATATCCAGCCCTGAGCCGGAGGACGCGTTCAAAGAGAACAGTATTGCTGATAAACCCAAACATGCCCAAACCCCATATTTTCCACCACCTTCCATGTATATACCAACAGGAGCTTCAGTACTAGACCATCTTAGGAAGGTACCAGAGCCTGAATTAAGCATGTTTGATCAGTACTGTAAAAAAGAACAAAAGCTGGAAATCCACTGCCCACCGGAGAACAGGCTGGAAATGAGCAGGAGAGAACAAGACAAAGTGGTGGAGAGGTTTGTGCAGCCGAGCAAGGACTTGGTAGATACCAATAGCTTTCTTGGAGAAAGTTTGGTGTTTGGAGACCTCCCTCACAGTAATTTAGGAGAAAGTAAGGGGTCTGTGCCTGAGCCGAACATGTCTTCGTCAGTGCCACCTCGCCAGAGATTAAAGCCGACTCATTCGAAGTTGTCGTCCTGTGTGGCGGCGTTAGTAGCTCTTCAGGCCAAAAAGGTGGCGTGTATTCCAAAAGGCGATCAGCCAAATCTTACCAAGGAATCTGGTCCTTTTAAAGACGGGACAAAGGGAAGTCCAAAAATGCCCAAGTCACCAAAGAGTCCCCGAAGCCCCTTAGAGGTGGTGAGGAAGGCCAGCAAGCAGCCCGAGAGTCCTCGAAGCGTGTGCAGCGACAGCAGTGGGAAAGGCTCTCCTTCCATGGCTGCCGGCTCTCCGCCAGCGATTCCCAAAGTTAGAATAAAGACTATCAAGACCTCCTCTGGTGAAATTAAAAGGACTGTAACTCGAATTTTGCCGGAAAATGATGAGTTGGGCAAATCTTCTGAAGAGTTGCCTTTGGAAACCTCTTCAGCCGAAGAGTTTATCAAATCGTTCCCATCCCCTGACACCAGCACGATTATGGAAAGTGAGGCTGGCAAGAATTCAACCAAAAACGGGGCAGCTGTGGCTATCCAGCTGTCAAGTGTAGCGAGCCCTTACGCAGACGGTGTGAAAGTGGATATTGCTGCGAACAGCACGTGTGCCGTCGCCTTATCTCCGCTGCCAAACTGCGGTGGTGGCGCCATAAAAGTCGGCGTGAAGAGGCAGCAGCAGGGGACCACGCTGCCCCCATCCAACACCACTGCCGCTTCCAGCCTTCTCCCCAAAGCTGTGCACCTGGCCAATCTCAACTTAGTCCCGCACAGCGTCGCCGCTTCTGTTACCGCCAAGTCGTCGGCACAGAGGCGGAACCAGCCGCAGGTGACACAGATGTCCGTGCCGCTGGTACACCAGGTCAAGAAAGCTGCCCCCGTCGCAGTGGAGGCGTTTAATAAAGTACTCCACAGTGCCAATCCGGTGCCGATTTATACTCCAAACCTTAGCCCTCCACCTGACACCAGTATTAATTTACCTGCCTCTGGGTATTGTTGCCTGGAATGCGGGGACTCATTTGCCTTAGAGAAAAGCCTGACTCAACACTATAGTAGGCGAAGTGTTCATATCGAAGTCATGTGCACTCAGTGTTCAACTACGCTCCTTTTTTTTAATAAGTGTAGCTTGCTTAAACATGCGCGAGATCACAAGAGCAAAGGATTTATCATGCAGTGCTCTCAGCTGCTAATGAAACCCATTTCCTTAGACCAAATGTTCTCACCTTCTCCTGTGAGCTCTTCGGCCTCTCCGGCTCCTCAGACTTTGCACTCACCCTCTCCTTCACGCAAGCCCAGCGCTGCTTCAGGAGGTGGGGTCGGGATTTCTGTGAACGCTCAGCCAGCCCTTCCTCTCTATAAAGACCCGTTGAGGCTAATCCGTCATGGACTTAAGTGTTTAGAGTGCAACAAACAGGCACCGGATTACGTTGCTCTAGCAGCTCATTACCAGAGAACCTCAGAAGATAATGAGAGACTGGTAAGTCGTCATTTTAATGTTATTAGTTAAATCTCTCCAAGTTGTAAAGAGATTGTCCTCTGGGGGGGGTGAGAAAATAGGCATCGTAGTGGCAAGTGAGTCACTTTGCCTAAAAAAGTGCTTGTGGGGAGGATTTGGGATCTGCAGGAGCCCAGACATGTGCATGTGAAGAGAAGTTTCATGTTTCCTTGCCCTCTTTTTACCCTTTGCCAGCAGAAAGAGGGTAGTAAGGAGTCTATGGAGATCCTTGAGCATCAAAGGAAGGTGCTGGAGATCAAAGATCGCTCGGATGAGGCGTGCAAGAGCGCTGTAGGGGAGGACCAGCGGAACATTACCTCAAACAGGTTTTTGTGCTGTGAGCGTGGCTAGAGGAGGTCTGACACAATTTAACTTTACCGTTCCTAGAACTTGTGCCAGAATCTCATGCTTTGAACATGGGACACTGTTTATAGCGTTGGTGTCGTAAAGTGTGCATTGGGACAGGACTGGCTGAGAGGCGAGTGGTGCGGTGTGGTGGGTGGAAAGCTGGTTGGGGGTCTTTCTGGGTGGGATAGGGACAAATTGGTGCCATGTGTCCATAAGAGGGCTCAAGAGCCTTGTTAGGGACTTCCTGCCTTGCTCCAGCATTGCCCTTCTTGGGTCTCCATTGCCTTTGTGGCGGGCGTGGGGGGTGGGGGGGGGGGGGGGGGGGGTGTGGGTCTGAATCCCCTTTGAAACTCCAGCTGAGGCCTCTACTGTTGAAGAGGAGGAGGTGCTCCTCATTGGGTACCAAGACCATAAACTTTGTTTGTGTTTTGTTGTTTGCAAGATCTATCCTATTGAAGGATAAATATACATATAAAAATATATAATATATAAATAAAAATTATGTATATATAAATATAAACTAACCTGAAGCTGAACAGGAGGAGGAATCCTCTCTCCTTTTCTCTTTAGATGAGGTTAAAGCTTTTCATGTGGGTCTGGCTGCCAGCAGAACTGGCAGGCACCCAGTGTAGTCTCCTCCACAAACAAGGACTCGATGTGAACACAAGACATTCAGGGAGATGACCGCCTGTATCTGCCATGACCATCATGGTACCTGCATGCTCCAGAGCCTCCCTTTGCTTGTTAAATGGCTTGCAGGAGTATTGAGGTCACTGTGGTCCCATTTAGATGCTTTGTTATCTTTCTCTTAAATTCATCAGTGGTAAAGAAAAATAAAATAGGTTATGTCTGAATTGTTTTTGTGCTGTGAAAAATGGCGAGGCCAGAAGGGATTGGCACGGCCATATAATTGGGTTTCTTGCCCAAGGCAGACCAGTGAGTGCTGCTCTCTGTCAATATGGGAACTTATATTTCAACTCTAATGCATTTTTAGGAAATGTCAGCAGGCTGGAATTAAAACCTTCAGGTGAAAGGGATGCTGCGAGTGCTCCAAAGTGAGCTAAAATGTTAATCAGTTGCATTAAAAATGTATTTCCTATTTTTTGTTATGGGATTATCAACTCAAGAGCTCTGTAAGGAGGAGTGGGAATGTCTGATAGTAAGTATTTTTAACTTGTAATTGAATAATTTTTTCTGTAACTTAACCAAGAAAAGAGTTTAAGCCTCTTGTTTCAAGTTAGGTCTGCTAGATGGGAGGTTATTTTTGTACTATTTTTCTGAATTAAAAGACTGGAAAAAGGAATGCCGTTAGAGCTTGTAAAACCATCTCCTTCCTGTTTGATCTTCCCATGCTTGTACTCAATGGGATGCCCGCATTGCTCTGGGAGTCCTTTCCCACTGTATCTGCTGTCCTCCAGACTGCCCAGTAGAGCTCCATGCTGTTCCCAGAGCACCAGTTACAACAAAGCTATTACACTTCTGAAGGAAATAAGAGTTTGTGCCTGAATGCCTGTAATCGTGTGCCTCCAGGTTTAGCAGTAGCTAATGGAAGCCAGTCCTCTGCTTTTTAGCAGTATGTGAGGTATTTAGTGTCACTGGGCTGAGCGGTAAAAGGATTGGTGGAATTGGGTTGTCTTGCAGGGTGCTCAGGTGGGTACTGCTGTCAGCTTCTCTGCATGGTCCAAGGGAGAAGGTGCAGATCGGCTTGACATCCTGTGCCTCACTTGGCTGGCACACTGCGTAGCTCCCACTGGTAACGAGGCGCGAGAAGCTGAAGGTTTTGCATATTGGGCGTTAATGAAAGTGAGCGAGTTTGGTATTAAACATGGTATGAGAAGGGCATGGGTGAGGCCATTGGGATACCCGTCATAAGGTCCTGAAATGGGAAAACGTGATCTGGCTGATCCCATCCTGAGAAGATACCCTGGATATCTCTGGTTCTGCATTAACAAAACTAATTTCTTGGGTTGCTGTTTGTATTTCTTTCAGAAAAAAGAGGGGTGTTGATAGGAGGTGGGGATAATCAAGTGACTGATTTCACAAACGCTTCCTTAGGTTGTCAATGTGGTTGAGAACTTGGGTTTCCATCTACAGAGTTGTGCCAGGTCACTTGTTTTTTGGGGCAATAGTAGGAATTGAGTTGCTGAGGAAGGCCTTGATGTAACACACTGCGGTATTCAACATAAATCTCTTAGTGCCCTCAGTAGTGGATCCGAACCACTATGTCCACATGGCAGAAGGTGTTGTTTTACACACTGGTACTTCTAATTAAAAGAAACACAACTCAGTACGCAACCGGTAGTCATCCACACATAGCTTGATCTGTGTGGTAGTAACAGTTACGGGCAATCTTAGACCTGAACCACATCCCCAGATGACAAGAAACTAATTATCTAGTATTTAGGCACACTTGAGCAAAAAACGGTGTGTGTTTCTTCCTCCGTACCTCCTGCTTTTCTCACTGTGTTGAAACATTGGTTCAGAAGCATGTGTATAGGGTGAGGGGAAGAGATAGTCATAAGTTCTTAAAGCTAACAAAAAATTTCACTATAGCCCTTTGGATTTTTTTTGTAATTTTAACATTTCTTAATCCCAGAATTCAGACAGAAACTTTTTGCTATGCCTCCTTGACTCCTGGAGTATCTTGGTATTTTCTACATAAAGCTCTGGCTTGACTGATGCCTCTTAAAGAGCTTTAAGAAAGTAGAAGAACAGGTCCACAATGTATTATGGCCTAAAGCTGTGATTGTTCAGATGCCTGGTACCAGAATGCCCCCAGAAAAGAGGATTTTGGGGAAGCATACATGGATGAATAAGGCAAAAAGCACTTTTGGTTGATGACAGAGGGTAAAAGTGATTTATCTGCAGCACCTGGATTTGTGCTAGAAGATGGAGACCTCTGACCTATAGAATGAAAATTAGGTGGATTTTTGATCGGTATTTGAAGAATTCTTCTGTTACATGACACCAAATTTGGAATATTAACCATGACATGCACATATAATGTTACCATAACTTAAACTGAGGAGGCTTTGAAGTGCTTGGTTAAAGTGCTTTTAACTCAAAAAACATTTTAGACCTGATTCCAGACTGTGTTTGTCACCTGGTTAAGAAGGAAGGTTGATCCAACAGGGTTGATGAAGAAAAAAACAGCAGGAAAAAGACTTATTTTTCCATATGATGTTTTTGGTTGCCCAGAAGCTGAGGGATGAGCAGGCTGTGGTAAGAGGCAGGAATGATTGGATTGGAGGAGAACGGCCTAAGCTGGCTCTGCTCCACAAGAAAACTTATCCTGTGTTGATACTTAAGACTTCTCGCTTTAATTGGAATTTCTTACTGTGACTGTCAATGACTTTGACATCTTCACATTTCCCATGGCTGTTTAAAGGGTGATTGTTGGGTTGTCTGTTTGTTTGTTGCGGTTGGTGGCTTGGGAAATACTTGGTCTTATATTTCTGAATATCCTCGCATGAAACCCACGTTAATAGGACAGAAAAATGGGTAAATGACTTTCCTAGACACGGCCAAAATGAGAATGACATGGCTGGGTCGCGGTTGTTTTGGAGGAAGGAAGAAAGGTGTGGACATAATCGGGATGGCAGGGAAAGGAGGAGATTTGGAGTGGATTCCCTTAACAGACTGCGGTTCCTTTGCCTTTTTCGTTTGTTTGTTTGGAGACTGGTGTGGCCAATTTTGCAAATTTTGCTTTGGAGGCTTGTGAACTGAGTCGCTTGATGGGATCTTACGCTTTTTGTTTGCAGAACTGTAACAAGGAGAGCAGGATGTGGATGTGGGTATCTGGTAGGTTGGACTTTGTTCAAGCTAGAAGCTGTGCTGCCTGTAGGCATTGTGTTTGTCCACATGTTCAAAAGGTGGTAGCAGATGTTTCATGTAGCTTCAGGTCTGTTTGGTCTGATTACAGTGGTGCTGCTTTCTAGAGCAAGATTTTTTTTTTGGGGTGAGGGGAAAAGGATCATTAAATAGACATAGTTCATGCCAAATTAATCTGATAAACATCTTCTACAATTTTATTTTTGGAGTGGAAAAATGAGTAGATCATAATCTCCTTGATGCTCAGTGGGATGGCTGGTTGAGTGCCATGTGAGGAATGTCTGTGCTGGAGAAGTTGAATTATGAGGTTGGAGCAGAATCAGGTAAAAGGGAGATAACGGCACCAGAGAGTGGGTTGTTAGTGAGACCTCCCAAAGGATGGCTTTAGGACACCTCTCCGGTTTAATGCTTTGCTGCGAGAAATAACCTTGCTGGAGAAGAGTGTATTGTTTTTCAGGGATAAACTGGAATAAGCAAGGGAATTATGACCAGAGAAATGGAAAGATAATCTCTTGAGGGGAAATTCAAAAACCTTTGAGTTTAGCTTGGCAAAGACCTGGTAATCTAAGGTGGGTCTCAGGTAGACACAGTATTAAGGTGAGGGTTGTGGCACTTTTTATTTCCCACCAGAAACTAAATCTGCAAAGTGCAGGGATCACCCTAAGCAGTTCCATCACCATTGGGTTGTTTTTGTTGGTTTCGTTTGCTTGTTTGGTTTGGTTTGCTTTGCTTGTGGTTTGTTTTGGTTTGGCTTTGTTTGTTGTTTTTTTGTTTGGGTTGTTTTGTTTTTTTTTGTAGCCTTTTCAGGGCTGGGCTCAAATTACAGGAGATGAACCATCCCCAGGCAACTCCTGGTGCTTTCATTTTAGATGTTGGTTCTCCTTAAAGAGTAAAAGCGGCTCCAGAGGAGACACTGTATCTGGTGTGATGTTTATAGAAAAGGGCTTTTTAAATTCGGGGGCAACAATGATGCAAGAACAGACTGAAATAGATTCCCAGGGAAAAGTAGAGGATGGTCTGTAATCACCAGAGGAGTGGATTCTGGAAGAAGCTTGCAGCAGAAGTAATGAACAAAAGAGACAAGCTGGTTTTGAGACGGAGCTTATTTGTCTTCTTGGCAAGGACGGACCAGTTCACAATAACATGTGCAAGAATTCAAAGTACTTGCTGACCCTCTTGGGCATAATTGTCCATCTACTGGTACCAGAGATGTTTCATAGAGGGTTTTTTTTGTCTTTTTTGACTTGACCACCCAGAATGCATTGAGGTAGCTAAGGACTTGAATAAAAGTACAAAATGTAAGTGAAGACCTCAGAGTTTTCTTGCACCTTTGTGCTTTTGTTCTCTTCCTTCTTCTTTTGTTACTTTTTTTTTTTTGTCCAATAAGATTTTTTCAATGAGTTGTGACATCTCCTGTTTACACATCACCTACACTGGAGTTATTTACAAGCAATTTTATTGCTGTCCCATGTTGTGTCATGTCGTTCCCTCCCCTCCCCCCCCATCAATCTTTTAAAATTTATTGGCTAAAACTTGCCAGGAGCTAGTAGGACCACATGCTGCACTGGTAATTCCCCAGCAGCAAAGTAGCCAGCAAAAAAGACAGCAGGAATATCTTTGCTATTTTTCTCATCCTTTTTTTTCCCGTGCCCACCCCTTCAGAATGTTCATGTTTTAATTTAGAAAACAAGAGGATTGAAAATCAGCAGAAATTCTCTTGGCCTCATAAAGGGACTTTCTCCTCCCAAACTGAGGGTGATTAATGCAGTCCTTAGGTATGAGTGAAGATGGATTTTTTGTTTTATATGGAAATTTTCCTTCTGGATTTTGTGGAAGCAAAGGGATGGAGCATGTTATGATGAAAGCACGTTGAGGGACTGGAGCTCCAGGCAGGGATCGCTGGGAGCACAGACAAAGAGATGAGTGGTGGGGTAGGATTGAGAGCCTGCACCCTGAGGCCAAAACGGAGTAGCGGGATGAGGAGGAGAGGCTGGGGACGAAGAAAAGCAAGGGTGGAGCTCCATGGTCTGCTTCAGTCAGTGTGTGATCTGCCACCATGCAAGGCAGCAATGCCACCCATTCTGCCTTCCCCACCCACGCTTGCTTGCCTGGCCCTGGTGGTCCTGCAGCCCCTGGGGGACTGAGACCACCTTGGGGGAAGAGGAGAATGAGGATGGATGCAAATTGGGGGCCAAGACATGTCTGAGAGTAAGGAGGGGACAACTGGAAACAAAGGCAGAGCCTTTCTCAGGCAACATGGAAAGTGAGGCTGGAAGCTGGTGTCCTCTGCCACCAAGAGGAAGGGGTCTTGCTTCTCTGTTCTTCTATGTGGGCACCAATGATCACAGAATCATTTAGGTTGGAAAAGACCCTTGGGATCGTCATGTCCAACCATTAGCCCTACTCTACAAGTTCACCCCTAGACCATGTCCCCCAACACCACATCCAAGCAATGCTTAAACACACCCAGGGATGGCGACTCAGCCACCTCCCTGGGCAGCCCATTCCAGTATCTCGCCGCTCTTTCCGTGAAGAATTTTTTTCCTGGTGTCTAGATGCTACCAAGGGCAACGTGGAGAAAATAAAAAGTGACCGCAGAGCTCTGGGGGCCATGGGCAGGGGCATGAGAGCCCAGGGGGTGGTCTGCTCAGTCCTACCGGTGATGGGAAAGGGTGCGAGGAGGAGGTGACCCTCTGAAGTTCTAATGCTAATGCATTAATGAGGAATTGTTGTGTAAAAGTGTAATTTGGCAGAAAATAAATCCACGCTGTGTTCCAGCTTTTCTTCAGATATCAGAGGGGCTGGGCGCGGTGGGGTTTAGATTCTGAGCGATATCCAGTGTGGTGTTTTCATCCGATATCACAGATGCGCTGTTAGCGTGCTGCACCTTCTCTCTGGTCGCGCTTGTGGCCAGACCTACATGAAGGGTGCTGGTTATCCAGTTTGGTTCTTTGAGGTATAGATTAAGAAAATTCAGGATGTAAGCTCGGTGAGGGGTGGTCGTGCTTTGGAGGTGGGTGTTCTTTGGGAATGAGGTATATTTTGGTATTATAATGAAATGACAATGAGCAAAGGTCACACAAAGGACAGCAAAACATGACAAGCTGTGGGTCCAGGGTGGCAAATAAGCACCTTATCAGTTCCATAGGACCATAAAGTTCCCATCTTCTGCAATAATTCACAGAGCCTGGCCATGGAGTCTTCACTCTGCTCTACCATCTGTGCTGTTTTGCAGACAACATTGTCCAGGAAAGCACCGTGGAATGGATTTCTTGCATACCAGCTGCAGCTGCTCCATCCTGGAAGGTTCTTCAGTGTTATACCTTTCCTTCATCTGTGAACAATGCTGGGCCTTTTGTATATGTTTAGGTTTTCCATCACCCCCAGTAATTATTCCACAGGAATAAACATGAGGAACCGGCGATGTGTGTGCAGGTGCAGGGCTCTGATCTTCTTGGCATCACAGAGTGGTGGTGGGAAGGCTCACATGCCTAGAGTCTTGCAGTGGAGAGGTGCAGGCCCTTTAGGAAGGACAGGCCAGAAAGACAAGGAGGGGGAGCTCTCCTTTATGTGAGGCAGCAGCTGGAGCGCCTGGAGCTCTGCCTGGGAATGGGTGAGCAGCTACCTGAGAGCTTATGGGTTAGGATTAAAGAGCAGACCAGTGTGGCTGACAATGCAGTGGGTGTCCACTGTAGGCCATCTGATCAGCTGGTTTATACAAGACAGGTGGATGAAGCTGCCTACAACCACCCTGATATGGTCTAGTGGGACAAGTCAGCAGGGTGTAAACAGTCCAGGAGGTTCCTGAACAGTACTGGTAACAACTTCCTGAGCCAAGTGATAAGCATGCCAATGAGGCAAGGTGCTCTGCTGGACCTTGCACTTGCCAACAACAAAGTGCTCACTGGAGATATGAAGGTCAAATGCAGCCTTGGCTGCAGTGACCAGGAGATGTTAGAGTTCAGGCTTCAGAGGACAAAAATAAAGATCACAACACTGGACTTCAGAAGAGTAGACTTTGCAGATAATCCTGTGAACCATTTACAGGCATTTGAAGAACATGAAGGTCATCAGGAGGGATTGCCACAGGGAGGTCATGCTTGACCAAGCTGATAACCTTCTATGTTGGAAAGATTGCCTTGTGCCGTGGTAGGTGAGGAGCAATGGGTGTTGTCTACCTTGACTTAAGTAAGACTTTTGATGATGTCTTTCACCGGATCCTTGTAGAGAAAGTGATGAAGTATGGTCTGAATGAGCAGACAGTGAGGTGGGTTGAAAGCTGGCTGAATGGTCAGGCCCAGAGGGTGGTGATCAGTGGTGCAAAATCTAGTTGGAGGCCAGAAATCTAGTGGTGTTCCCCAGGGGTGAATACTGGGTGCAGTCCATTCGATATCTTCATTAATGATCTGGATGATGGGATAGAGCATACCCTCAGCAAGCTTGCAGATGGCACAAAATTGGGAGGAGTGGCTGATAAGACAGAGGGTTGTGCTGGCACCCAGAGTGACCTTGGCAGGCTGGAGAAACGGGCCAACAGGAACCTCAAAGTGTAACAAGGAGTAGTAAAAAGTTGTTCCCATGGGGAAGACAACCCCAGGCTGCAGGCTACCTGGCTGGAAAGTGAGTTTGCAAGAAAGACCCTAGTGGGTCTGTCGCATGAAGGGTGCAAGTGGGACATTTGCTCAGACACTCTGGCCTTCAAAATCTATTTCAAAGCTGTTTGCTGTTGTTGCTTTAGCTGAAACAGGACTGTCTTATCTTCACAAGACTGCCTCCTTCAGCTGTTTGGCTGCCAGCTCAGTGAGTCTCCACCCCCAGAGACAGCACAAGAATGTCATGGTCTGAACCTTTCTGCCAGAGCGCAGTAAGTTAGCTGCATTCCTGTCTCGTGGCAAGCTGGGCCATTATCCCACGGCATCCTGGTGGACACCAAGCTGACTGAGAGCCAGCAATATGCTCTTGCTGTGAGGAAGACCAGTGGTGTCCTGACAGCATTAGGAGTGTTGTCAGCAGGCCAAGGGACGTGATACTTCCCCTCTGCTCAGTACTGGTGAGGCCACAGCTGGAGAGCTGTGTCCAGTTCTGAGTTCACCAGTACAAGAGTTATGGACATACTGTAGAGAGTCCAGCAAAAGGCTACAAAGATGATGGAGCTCGACCACCTTAGATACGAGGAAAGGCTGAGAAAGCTGTGACTGTTCATTCTGGAGAAGAGAATCTTCTTGATGTGTATCAATATCTGATGGGGAGAGTAAAGAAGATGGAGTCAGGCTTTTTCCCGTGGTGCCTAGTGCCAGCACCAGAGGCAATGGGCACAAACTGAAACACAGGAAGTTCCATCTGGGCACAAGGAAACACTTCTTCATTGTAAAGTTGACTGAGCGCTGGCACCGGTTGACCAGTGAGTTTGTGGAGTCTCCATCCTTGGAGGTGTTCGGAAGCCATCTGGTCACGTTCCTGGGCAGCTGGTTCTAGGTGGGCCTGCTTGAGCAGGAGGCTTGGACCAGATGACTTCTGGAGGTCCTTTCCAACCTCACCTATTCTGTAGTAAAAACTACTTGTAGCTAAACTGGCGTTTGAAGAGCTGTGGAACTGATGGGATGCTAGACACAAAGAAGTGCAAGGTGAGAAGAGGCAGAGATGGGAGGCTGTGAGATGGACATCACCACTGATGGGTGGGAAGGGGGAGGAAGGAGCAGAGAGTTTTAACATTGCCATCATATACAGGGGTTATACGGGTGACTTGAAAGTAGGGGCATGAAAACTCAGTGTAATCCAGTATGTGATCATTTTAGCCAGTGGGAGTTCAGATTTCCAGTTGCAGTGCAAGAGGTGGAGCAGGTAGTTGGTGGGTGTGGTGGGTTGACCTTGGCTGGCCCACTCAGTCACTCCCCTTCTTGCTTTTTCAGGAAGAAAATATGACAAAAACTTTTGGGTTGAGATGAGGATGGGGAAAGATCACGGGCAAAACAGACTCAACTTGGGGCAATGAATTTTTTGCCAATTAATTGTAGCAGAGAAAGATGGTGAGGAGTAAAAAAAAAAAAAAAAAAAAAGTCTGGAAACACCTTCTCCCCCCCTTTCTTCTCAGGCTCAACTTCACTCCTGATTCTTCTGTCTCCTTCCTCAAGGTGATGCAGGGAATGGGGGTTGTGGTGAGTTTTTCATACGTCATCTCTGCTGCTCCTTCCTTCTTCCTCAAGGGCTGCAGCTTTCTTTGGGGCACATCGACTGTGGTCCCCTAAGGGTTAGAGGGGGACAACCTCAGTCACCGCAATATTCACAGTGGTCTGCAGGGGAATCTCTGCTCAGGTGCCTGGAGCACCTCTTTGGTGTCTTCTCATCCTCTCTCCCAGCTGCTGCACAGTGTTTTGGTTTTTTTACCCTTTCTTCAGTGTGTTACCCCAGAGGCACTACCCTCATCACTGCCAGGCTCAGCTTAGGTCTGTCTTGGAGCTGTCTGGAGTTGGCTCTGTCCAACACAGGGACAGCTTCTGGTGTCTTCTTACAGAGGCCACCCCCACTAGCAAAACCTTGCCACAGAAACCCAGTACAGTGAGTCTGAAGAAAAGTTGTGGAAACTGAAATTCTTGAAATGACAGCTGAGAACATAAAGTGAAAAGAGCTACAGACTGAGAAAGTTCAGAATTAAGCTGATTTGATGCGACGTTATCTCAGATCTGTGATGCTGGCGCTTTTTTGGGTTGTTTTTTGGGTTTTTTTTGGTTTGTTTTTTTTTTTTCCTCATTCCAATTCCACTTTGTTTGCTAAAACTTTTAAGTTTTTAGGTCTACAAGGACATGTTAACCAGTGATTTCTCCACCCACACACAAATGTATTTTGTATTATTGAACAGCCTTAACTTCCAGGGAATGAGGTTTTAGTCTAAAGCCTTATTTTATGGAGACTTAAACATCTGGGGGTCTTGGGATGGTTTAGATGTATGTGTGGGAGTCGGTCTTGATGAAGGTCTAAGGAGGATGGAGGTTTGTGAGCTTTTGGTAGTCAGGAAGATGCAGGAATACAAATGAGTGTGAACAAGGTCAACAGAAGGAGGAGGGATAAGGCTGAGAGGGAGTGAACTGGAGGTAGCGGAGGAGAGGATGGATGGGAGAATTTTTGGATTAAAGGGTGTCTTGTGGTCATGTCCTTCAGGCTGAAATCTCCTTGAGTGGCATTGGCTCCTTAGGCTGATGCCTTAAAATAGGTAACTCTACCCCAGGAAATAAAAACATCTTTGCTGTGCTTGGGTGCGACAGTATAAGAGCATATCAGAGTTAACTGGGAAAAAATGTCAGTGTTAGGACTGGACTTGGCACATATTCTGTCACTGTTGCTTGAACATGCTTGTTTTAGGGTGTCAATTGGGTTCTAGATTTTTCTTCTTAAGATTCATAATCTTGGGTTTCTGTTGTAGCAGTTTTTTCACCTACATATTGAACACACTAATGCAGCACTGCCTGTTCATATAGAGAGAGCCTGGGGATGAGTTATCACAATGACAGCAAAAGAAACTCTCTGCTTGGTAAAATTTCTCATTGTAACCTGGATGGTTGAAATGAACCAAATTAAAAATAATCCTCCAACTACCTGGATCTCAACTGTAGCGTGGCCCAGCAAACAGTCATGGCAGTGGAGCCTGGAGTTGCAGAGGTGAAGGTGTAGAGACCAGCTGTGCTGCCAGAGCTGGCAGCGTTGATGCTGAAGTATGCAGGTTGCTGGAATTTACCCCAGCGAGACAGTGAGAGAGAGCTTGTGTGAAGTGAAAGGTTAACTTCAAGGCATAATTCGCTGCTATTTTTCTTTTTTATTTTAATAGCACAAGTATCCTATCAATCTCAAGCTGGTCCTTCAGCTGCAGAAGTATCAGCTGCACCTGCAGCTCTGCCTGAAGTAGAAAGATTAAAGCTCACAAAGGGCTGCATTTGAGAAGAGCTGGGGCTTTGGTGGGGGATATTTTTGGTTTCAATATGTAAAGGCCAGGCACTCTTTAAAATTTACATTCTGAACATATAATTTCTGTTCTCCTCTAGCCTGTTTCACTTTGAGTCCTTAGTAATTTAATTTTTTTTTTTAAAATCTAGAGATTGTTAGGCTTATGAATCTTCTCCTCTTTCGTAGCCCTGGTCCCACTGCCTTCAGCTTGGTGCAGCCCCATGTTTTTAGCTGAAGCTACATGATCAAGGAGGACCCTCGTAGTCTGGTGGTATCTTTTAAATAGACATGGACCTCACCAACACCACTTATGTCTCTATAACAGCAAAGAGATTCTAAAAATGATGTAGTTTCTTTGCTTGTGACAAAGCTGGTTCCTTTTCCCCTTGCGCATTGTAAGTGACCACAGGACTGGGTTTAATAGATGAATTTTTTTGGAGTGGTATGTTTTTATCAACCTTTGCTCTACTTCAGTATTTTAGATGTTTTTTTCCCCCCTTCTGCAGAAGCTAATAAGTAAAAATGGGAATAAGATCAAGTATTCTGAAGCGTCTGAGCTTCTGAGTGTTTTTATGTGCATGTGAATGTGACTTCTGGAAGAAAAGCCCAAATGAAATGTGGCAGGCAAACTGGAATGAAAGAAAACTTGTAAGAAGTAACTCTTGATTAAAGCGTAGGTTAGGGGAGTGTATGAAAAAAACAGACATTACACAACTCCAAATCATATCCTGGTAACAGGCTTTAGAAATAACCGACTAATGAATGTCTCAAATTGCTGCCAGACTTCTTTGAAAAGTCATGGAAAACTAGGAGAGAGATAAAAATGTGACATCTGGAACCAAGTTACCATTTCTCAGACAAAGCAGAAGAGTTGCAAAATTAAATACCACTCTGTCTCCATGATGCAGCCTTGGGTGGGGCAGCCCACGTGCCTCTGCCCTTTGCTCTTGACAAGTGCAGCAGCTCCTGCCGTAAAAAGGATGACTGGACCCTCCTGTGATACCCCTATGGTAGGATTTTTGGCCTTGCCTCTTCTGCAGGTATTAAATAAAGGCTCAATGTGAGCATGAAGATGCTGGTTGTAATTTTTTTCCCTACGCTGAACCATTTTCAAGCTCCACTCTATTCCTGGGTTGATTTAATGGAAAAATACAAGCTCCCCGTTTTATGATGCAGTCACTTGGTCCCCTGTGGTCATTCTGCAGTTCTTCATGGTCAGCCCTTAGCTGTAACATGCTGAGTTACTGGGTTATGATCATCAATCTTTGCTCTTTCTCTGCTTGTTTCCCTTTCCCAGCTACTTGGGGATTATTTTGAAGAGCTCAGATCCCAGCAGAACTTCCTCGGGACCTTCCTCCATCAAAGAACTGTTTATTCCACATATTTATCCAAGCAACAACCTCTTTTATGCTGTGGCATTTTAGTTTCCTTAAAATCCTTTAGTGAAGGGTGTTGCATAACCGTTTTGGAAATCTAGGTAGCCTGACCCATTTGCCGGTCAGATCTTCCTTACCTACATGGGTGTTGACTCTTCTGGAGAACTTGGGTGGGTTCATGAAGCAGGAAGGGAGAAGCTGTGTTGACTTTTCTCCAGTACAGAAGTAATGCTGGTTAAAGACAACAGTTTTCCTTATTGTTACTCATTTATCCTTGTGACTCATTGCTCTTCATTTTGTCTGTTTACTCCTGAACTTATTGACTCTTCCACGAGATGATTTGCATTTGGAGGCTTGGGCTGGGGTTTTTTTGTCCCCCCTGCAGAGCGTGGTGTCAGTGTGGGAATCCTTCCAGCTTCTTCCCTGGCGTCTGCGGACGCAATAAATTCATTTAGCCTTGTCCTCACTGAGTCTTGGTTTTTATTCCCGTATTGCATGTACACACTCTCTGGCAGGCTTCCTGCTCTTGCAGAGCCTGAAGAAGATAACCCCTAGTTAGGATGCCTCTTGCCAGCTCTACTCTAAACTTTTCTGCCCTACGTTAGCATATTTTTGGTCCCTGCTGAGCCTTTCGTGTACTGAGGGAGGTGATGGGAGCTGTAGCCTGCACATCCCCAGGCAGTGGGGATCAGGCATGGAGCCCATTAAATATTCAGTGATTTTGGCATAATTTAGTTTATTTTGGCATAATTTAGATCCAGCACAAGCACATGCTACCGGCAGGGAAAGTGCAGGTTTTTAACATGTGCTGATGGCCAGGGTACCTTTGGGGCATGCTGGGCAGGAAGAGGTGAGTCCCAGCCTGTCTCTTCACAGGCTTAAAATCGAAACTAAATTGGCTTTGACAAAGCAGGATCTACAGAGAAAATGTTTCTTGCTGAGCTACAAGGGCAAAGGGGCTTTCAGTTTGTGGTTGCGCTGAGTCTGCCTTAAATATGAGGTGGGATCAAAATGAGAGGAGTCCTGTTTTTACAACGCCAAGAAGTTACCTTTCTCATTGCAAATTGAAACCTGGTTAGAAAAAAATGCCCTGAACATTCATTTTTTCTTGTTGCTCTTATCTGGAGATTTGAGAGAGAATTTAAAGTCCCCCGCAGCTCTTTGCAGAGAGGTCCTGGGAGCTTTTCTGTTTCCCATTTTCCTATTCCCATTTATATTTCACGGCTCAGACTGTGGCTCTTTTTCTTTGCTGAAATTGGGGGGCTTCTCCAGCATTGGAGGAAGGGTTGAAATACTCTTGAGTTTATTTGAATTGCATTTGGTTGGGGTCCTACAATATAGTTTCTTCCACACATTTCTCTCCCAGGGAAACCTTTTCTCCTCTACACTTAAGTTGCAACATGTTTCAGATCATCTGTCCAAGGCTTTTGATGTGTTTGGCAATATCTGCAGTTTTCTCCTTCGACAGCCTAATTTTTTAGGCTCTTCTTCCCCATGAACCTTTCCAGGGTTGTCAGAGCTTTGTGTTTTATTGTAAATGATGCTTCTATTACCTGCAATGTTTTGACCATTCCCTGAGGGATCACAGAATAATTGTGGTTGGAAAGGACCACCTAGATCACCAAGTCCAACCATACATACAAGAACAAAGAACACCTAAATACCTGACCTCTAAAAGGAAACAAACAAAAACCCAACAACCAAGACACAAGCCCCCTACATGCCTGCCACTAGAGCATGTCATGAAGCACATGTCACCTTGTTTCTTAAATACCTCCAGGGATGGTGACTCCACCACCTCCCTGGGCAGGCTGTTCCAGTGCCTTACCACTCTCTCTGTAAAGACTTTCTTCCTAATATCTAATCTAAACCTCCCTTGCTGCAACTTAAGGCCATTTCCCCTGGTTCTGTAATTAGTAACTAAGGAGAAGAGGCTAACACCCACCTCTCTTCAACCTCCTTTCAGGTAATTGTAGAGGGATGTTGTTTTGTGGAGCGTCACTGAGATGCTGCATGAAATAGCAGTGATGCAGAAAACAGAGCTGGCCCTTAATGTTTTTATTTTTTCATCAGATTTAGATGTTTCTGTCCCAGGTTTCTACACTGGTTGCTAGAAGCAAAGTCTGCAGGACTCGGTTTGGTCGGTTTGTGTGGGCAGATGCCTCGTTACAAGCTTCGTTTGACCATGTAGAGATAACTGTTGGTACAACTTCTCACCATATCTGCCTAATGAGCCCTGTAACCTTTACCCGTAGTGTAAGAAACGATGCAATTAAATTACTTGATTTGATAGTCCCTAATTAGCTGCTTGCTGTAGCTCATTCTTCAGCTAGAGTTAGGAGCAGAGGAGTAATTTTGTGTGGATTTATTAATGACAGGAGAGAGTTTAAGCTCCTAGAGGGCTCAAAGCTGGAGGGCTGGCATCTACTCCACCTCTGCTCCTGCTTAGGTATCAAGTAATGTGCATCCTACAGGGGATGAGTAGCTGCTCCTGGGCTTTGAAGGAATACAGAAGATCAAGACACCTGTGAAAGGGAGCAGAGGTTTGACAGCTGTTGAAACTGGGATGATACTTCTGCATAAAAAACTTACCATGTCAAGTCAATGGTGCTTCTTCTGCAAAGGGGAATTGATAATAAGTGTGGTTCTGATAAGGGTAGGGGAAAAACATGGATATCATAATGGGTGCAGAAGCAGGCAGAGGTAGAGTCTTTGCATCATTTCTAGTTATCAAGAAGTTTCTACAAGGGTATCGTAGCCTATGTGGTTTGTGGTCTTTGAAAGTTCTGGTTCAATCTGGTCCAAAGTAATTTTGGAAGAGCTGTGGTTTTGGTGGGGAAGGCTGCTGTGCATCAGGACTGCACTGCCTTCAGCAGGAAGGGCTTCAAGGTGGCATATAAAGGAGTTTTTTCTGCTTTTTTGGGGTGATTTTGGTGCAGGGTGGGGTCTTATTGAGAAAAGTGCTATCCTTCTCAAGTGCCTTTGTGTGGAAATGAAAGCAGTGACCAAGCAGAACATCTTCGGAGTGAAGAGGTGAATGATGTTGTTTTCCTTTTTCAGGGGGGGAAGAAAAAAACAAATAGAGAATAACTACCTAATGTAACCTTTCTTTCATCAGACGTGTCAAGTGTGCCAGATGATGCTGCCCAACCAGTGCAGTTACTGTGCTCACCAGAGGATCCATGCTCACAAGTCTCCATACTGCTGCCCGGAGTGCGGTGCCGTCTGCCGCTCTGCCTACTTCCAAACTCACGTCAAGGAGAACTGCCTGCATTACTCCCGCAAAGTTGGATTCAGGTTTGTGCTGCTTCAGAACAGCTCTTCCGAGATGGTGAGAGGGAGTGGGAACCTGGGATTCAGAGCTTTGGAAACGTGTCTTCCTCCCAGCAGAAACAAAAGAGGATGTGGCCTGGGCCTGGCGTGGTTTTTCTGTATGACAAAACACATTTGAAATGGGGAATTACTAAGTGAATTGAAGAGGAGGTTTGTGAGAGCAGAAATGATTTTGAGGCAGCTTTAAGCTGAAAGACACTTGCGCTGAATTCGAGTTGCAGGCGAGTGTCTCGGGGTTGATATTTACAGCACAGACATTGCAGATCTTAATCCTTTAAATCTCTTTAAGGTTTAAATTTATATTTGTGTCAGTTATAATGGACTGGGGGTGTGTGCCTTCACAAGATTATTTTCCTGGATGCCCTTGCAACTCCCCAAATGCTTCTCACGAGCTGGGACAGGTGGAGGAAGGCTCTCCAGGTTCTCGATACAAGTGGTGTATATGTGTGCGCATTGCCTTTTCTCCAGCCACGTTGATTGCTTTAAATAAAAAACATTATTTTTCCCTATAAGCCTTTCCTCCTTGGTGTGTTTAGATCATCTCAGCTGCAGCACAGCTTTTAAGACACAGATGATTTGCTTGGGAGATGAGACGAGGTGACCTTTTAAGATTCCTTCAAGTTCTGTTTTTTTCTCTGATTGCGATTAAATACTTTGAAATTTAAAATGAACAGGGCAATTTCTGCTCTTGGAGCTGTTCTTTTAAGATGTCTGTAAATTCTGGAAGCCTCCACTGTGTGGTTTGTTCTAAAATCACACAAGTTTTCAAGGGCTTTTTCTTTCAACTGTGAAGACAAGAGAGACATAACAAACCGATTCTGAATTTAATTATATGCAGATAAGGGGTTTTTATGTGGGATCTGATTTGAGTGGGCACAGCCCACAACAAAGAATTAATTCTGTTGATAATTAAATGGCTGTGATACTTGGACTGTTGGAAAATGAGTTAATCTGAGAGAAGGAGGAAAGCTGGAAAAAAAATATTTTCCCTGAGATGAAAAAATGGGAATAGAGTAGATGTCAGAAAACTAACCACGGGTTTGGTGCAGTTCTGTGCCAGGGACGTTAATGAAGATGTAAACCAAAGCAGAGCTCGGGAATTATGGATTTTTTTTTTTTTTTGCTTTACCCAGCTTCACTAAGAGCTAAATTTCTTTAACTTCTCCTCTATTTCACATCTGTTTGAGCTCATATGTGAAAACTGAGTCCACCAGCCTGGTGAACTTCTGGCTCTGCCTTCCCTGTTATCCTGCCTGTCTGACATCATTGGCATTGCTGAAAACAGAAGAACTAAATTTTAGTTGCAGAACTGTATCTGGATAATCCGTGGCATCTGCCCTGTTGTCACATAGCGACTTGACTTCTTTTCTTTCACTTTTGTTACTCACAGAGCTGAAAAGCTGAAGAGTTCTTTTAAATCCTTCCCAGGATCAGCTTCACTTTTGCCGCTTCTCACTATATCCCTGTTTTTCTTGAATTTCTGATGCCTAAGTTTGGGTTTGTTTCTGTGATCAGTCTTTATTCCGTCTCCTTTTTTGCTGATACCCCAGTGCATTCAGTTAAGTTTGAGGTAGGATTGTTTCATTCGGATTTTAGTCATGCGTGAGGATTGTCCTGAAAATGAGAAAGGTCTTCTGCAGCAAAAAATTAAAATCACCAAGCCTTTCCTAAATGCTCCTTCCCAATTGACTCCAAGCGTTACCTCACCACCTTTTCCAAGCACCTTCCAGCTTGGAAGCTGCTCAGTCCCACCGATCTGGGACTTGTTTTCCTGCTCATGGCCATCTGGAGAGTTGAGAGTCTGGAAGGTGACAGTGTAGGAAATGTTCAGAGGGTTAAGACAGCATCTTGTAGCTTTATCTTCTCTCAGGATGCTTTCCAAGACTTTTATGTCACCCCTCCTTGCCCTGAGGTTCTCCAAGAGTCTTCTCTTGCAAATGATTCCCCTGCACACTGGAGAAACGATAGCAAAATATGCAATTTGCAGAAATTACACGGCAAGCCTCTGACATCCTCTATCCACTTTGTTCTGCTAATTAGTTTACTTTATCAAACTTCATCCTCCTGGCACTGGGAATTTTGATTACAAACTGGCTGTTGTTTAAACTTCCATTTACTGGAAATTAAATTAATTTGTGATCGTTTCACCCAGAGTTAGTAGTTATTTCATCCCTAATTCTAAGCAAAGTACTTACTGAAAATGAGCATAATGCAGAACCATCTTGTGTTAGTTTGGGGACATCTGCAACTAAAGCAGGTTGCTCAGAGCCCCGGCCAACCTCACCTGGAATGGTTCCAGGGATGGGGCATTGACCACCTCTGTGGGCAACCCCGGTTAGGGTCTCACCACCCTCAGTGTCAAAAATTTCTTCCTTCTCTCTTGTCTAAATTTCCCTCTTCTAATTTAAAACCATCACCCCTTGTCCTGTCCCAACAGGCCCTGCTCAAAAGTCTGTCCCCATCTTTCTGACAGGCCCCTTGAAGTCCTGAAAGGCCGCAAGAAAGTCTCCCTGGAGCCTTCTCTTCTCCAGGCTGAACAACCCCAAGTCTCTCAGCCTGGCCTCCCAGCAGAGGGGTTCCAGCCCTCCCAGCATTGCTGTGGCCTCCTCTGGTCCTGCTCCAACAGGTCCCTGTCTCTCCTGTGCTGAGGACTCCAGAGCTGGACCCTGCAATGCAGATATTACTCTTCATAGTAACACAGTTCCTGGTGTTACTATGCTGGAAAGTCTCTCCCCATCTCATGTAAATGAGGATCAGGCTTGAAGGCAGAGCAGAATGTTTTCAAGCTTCCCCAAAGATGACACCAGCCTTTGCCACTGCTTCCCTCTCTAAGAAAACAGTGTTTCTGTGGATGTCTGGGGGGGGAGCATTTGGCTCCTTTGGGCTGCTTTCTGCTTAATGATCTTTTGAAGTGTAACTTCAAAGCATGGGCTTGTCTCCTAAACACTGTTGGGAGGCTCCATTGGAGAGAAGGATAATTGAGTGGCTTGTTTGTTTTTGATACGGGCTTGGAGCTTTTCCAGTTGCTCGATAGCTAGGGTCCCTCTGTGATGGCAGCATCCATGCCGCCGCACTGCCGAATGCACAAACCGCAGCAGTGCCGCAGGCAAACAGCAGCCCTCAGAATGAATGAAAACAGATATTTCTGAGGCGTCTTAACCCCAAGCTTGCCAGAGGACGTTCTCTCTTGTGTCTCTCACATCCTACTCACATAAAGCATTGGCTCCCTGGGTTGCCTAGCAGAGCTTTGCTGCTGTAATGGTCCATCCATGCAGCACTGGCTTCAGGGGAGATCATGCTGTTGGTCATTTTGATTGAATCTTCTTAGGAGAGGCTATGGCGGTCTCAGTGCTCCTGTGGGGAAACCAGTGTGGCTGAGGCAGGCGAGGATGGGTGTCTGCATCCTCATGTGCCCTTGTAGTGTTGGTGTGTGGCTTCTGTCAGAGTGCAGCGGGCAAGTGGGTTCTTGGGAGGAGTCTTAAAAGTTAAATACAGTAATGCTGCTGGTTGTTTCCACCTTGGGGAGTGTCAGGCAAGGCCTGTCACAGGCTTGCAATGGAAGGAGAGGCAGACTGGGACCAGCATGGTGACCCTGACTCTCCTCCTGGCCCTGGGTCTGTGTTTTCAGCTGCTGTGAAGAATCCTTTGGCTCTGTGTGCAACGTCTGCTGCTTCCTTTCTCTGCTCCTGGAGCATCCACCAAGCTCCCAGATAAGCACTTTCCAGGCAACACATGTATCTTAATGATTTTAATGAGTTTAATCAGTTACTTGAGTGTTTCTTTTGCTGTTCATATTACAAATTATGTTGCTGGCTTGTGTCAGCACTAGTATGACCAGCAGGACTAGGGCAGGGATCATCCCCCTGGACTAGGCACTGAGGAGACTGCCTCTTGAATTCTGGGGTCAGTTTTCCCCTCACTCCATGAAGGACATTGAGGGGCTGGAGCGTGGCCAGAGAAGGGCGGTGAAGCTGGGGAAGGGTCTAGAGCACAAGTCTGGTGAGGAGCAGCTGAGGGACCTGGGGTTGTTCAGCCTGGAGAAAAGGAGGCTCAGGGGAGACCTTGCTCTCAACAGCTTCCTGATAGGAGGTTAGAGCCAGGTGGGGTGGTCTCTACTCCGAAAGAACAAGCTCCAGGACAAGAGGGAACAGCCTCGAGTTGCACCAGCAGAGGTTTAGTTTGGAGCTGAGGAACAATTTCTTCCCTGCAAGGGTTGTCCAGGCTGCCCAGAGCAATGGTGGAGTCTCCATCCCTGGAGGGGTTTCCAGGCTTTGGAGATGTGGTGCTGAGGGTCTTGGTTTAGTGGTGACTTGGCAGTGCTGGGGTAATGGTTGAACTCAATGATCTTAAAGGTCTCTTCCAATCAAAGCAATTCTATGTTTTTCAGTATCTCTGCTGTCATTATTTTCTAGTGCTTAGTCAAGTTTGAGAAGCAATTGTACAGAGTTACCAGAGATTTCCTAGCTGAATGTTCTTTTCCTTTTTACTTTGTACTGGGGACTAACTGGTATTTATGCTGCCTATTGCTACAAGATCTCATCTGATACTTTTACTTTAGTTCTTCACTTGTTCCTGTGGTGGAATTGGCTTTCACAGATCTAGGGCTGGCATTTTACTGAACCACACCTTCCTTTATTCTTTCTGCATTGTTTTAGTCTCTGAAGGTTTCTTTTATGGATCTGGTTTACTTGTCACTCACATACAGTTTTGAGATCTGCCCAGCTTGTGAATTCTCTATCGTGTTCCTCCTTGACTCTTCTACATTGCTACTGAAGAGACTAAATGAGGACCTGCTGTAGCTTGCTGGTGGCCTCCATCTGTGCCACACTGCGTGAGTGCTGGAAGCAATGCCATGGCTGTAATTCAGCTCTTTCTCTGTGTGTCCCCCCAGGTGCATCCATTGTGGCATTGTCTTCATGACCCTTGCCATGCTGAAAGTGCACATCCATGAGAAACACTGCGAAGTCTTCCACAAGTGTTCTTTTTGCCCGATGGCCTTCAAGTCGGCTGACAGCACCACGGCTCACATGACCAGCCAGCACCCAGCAGAGCCTCACAAGAATACTCAGTAAGTATTTTGGGTTTATCTCTTCTTCTTTGCTGGGTAGCTCCAGGATTCCCCCTTTCCCTCCCAATTTTTTTTTTTTTTGTTTTGTTTCTGTCCTCATATGAGAAGATCTGCTGCTTTGTCTGCTGGTGGGGGTCCCTTCCTAGCCACAGCATGCTCTCCTTGGTACGAATGCTGGCTCCTGGGTAGGAGGAGAGGAGTTTGGGCAGGGAAGAGCTGAACATCCATAAAAGGAACTTAATTGTCGCCTCTTTGTCCAGCAGGACCCACAGTGGCACCTCTTGGTAGATGGCTCCAGGGCAACTGCTGCCATCTGGCACTCAAAAGGAAGAGGAGAGTTACACCTGCAGCGTTGCCCCCAAAAATCACTACAGAGAAACCTCCTGGGTTTTCCACTCTGTAGCTTTCCCCTCCAAGGCTTGAGCTAGTGCTGAGAACGTGGCTTTAAGGGAGGAACTATGGAAAGGTGGGATCGAAAATGATGTGTAGCCAGCTTGTGTACTTTGGGTTTGCTCCCATCTGTCTGCACTTACCGACAAACACACACACACGTAGGTAGTTATGCATATGCATAGAAGTAAACTTATTTTTAGAAAGCTGTGGTACATGCCTGAGGCATTTTGTTGTTCTCCCCTGTTGAGTTAATGGTTCAGTTGTCCCCGTGGGTGTGTGTTGACGATGAAAGCGCAGCCTTCCTCAGAAGCTCATCCCTTTCTGAAGATGCTGAGATAACTTTTTCCACTGTCTTCTAATATAACTACAGAAGAGAGACTGACGTTACTTTTTTCAATTGTTCTAGGGTGATCTACAAATGCTCTTGTGAGACGGTCTTTAACAAGAAGAAGCTGCTCCAAGAGCACTTCCAGCAGAACACCAATAAGTTGCTAGTGGGAGTGTTTAAGTGCCCACAGTGTCAGCTGGTGTATATGCAGAAACAGCAGTTAATGCAGCACGTTAAGGTAGGTAACTCCCACCACTTGTTGATACCAGGTCCGACTTTTTGAGTTCATGGAGGGTTTATGTCAACTGTGTGAGGAAATTGGTTGAAGAAGTGGAAGCTTCTTTGTGGGAAAAAAAGACTGCAATGATTCACAGTATTAACCTGGAAACATCAGTGGAGCATTTTGTGTTCATCGCTAATAATGGAGAGAGTCACTCTCATCTATATGTAATTCAACCTTATGACAAAGGTTTGTTTTCTATGGGTAAATCTTTTGGATTTTCATCTGTTCTCTCCTAAACCCAAGGAAGTGATTAAACTGTGGCAGGAGCTTTATCTTTGGTTTGGAGATAGGGAGAAGTAGTCTCTGCCCACAGCATTGCTCAAGGTATATAATGAAAGCTGAGTCTCCCTCTTTTGGGTGCTCACCTAGATAGTTCAGCCCTGTGGCATTTAACACCCTGTGTGTCCCTGGCCACTCCTTTTGCCCACAGAACCTCAGCAGATGGCAAGAAGGTAGCAGCGGAGGCAGAAGTGGTTGCCCTGGAGGCACCAGCCTTGTGTGCATCCATCATGGCATCCCTCAGGTTGCTACAGAAAATGGACTGAGATGGATAGTTGTGTGCAACTATCAGGTGGATATAGTTGTTTGGAGAGTTCCTCTCTCAGTAATGGCTCATTTTGCAATAATCTCACTATCATTCATTGCTCTTTTTCTTTACATATGAAAAGCTGCATATTGTCCATTTGGTGGTGGTATCTAGCAGGATGTGTGTGAGGCCTTGCAGATCAGATTATCCCATAAACGTGTGAGCACTGCATTTTTCTGTTGCCTTCGTATGTTTCTAACAATGCTGCCATGGAAATCCTCACAGAAGTTTTCTTGGTGGCATTCTGAAGAAAGAGCTTGCAAAGTCTTATTGCACTTTGATTTGGGGGAAAAAAAAAGTGATTTTTTTTTTTTTTAATCAGTGGCTTTATTTTGTTTATACTTATACTTAAAAAGCAAGAAGATTGATTAGCTCGCTTCTAAAAGCAAACCCCATTCAAAGTGACTTCTTTGCTCTCTCTCCTGCCTTTAACTTGCAAATTGGGAAGAGCTTTGCGTTCAGTGACAAATTAAAATTTGAAGCCCTCCTGTGAAGTTGATGATTGCTAATCTGCCTGTATTATAGCTAAGAAAATAGAGTTGAGATGAAGGCTGGGACCTTCAAAGAGGCCTTCAACCTCAGTGCTAAATGATGCAGGTTGAGGGCACAGGTTGAGGTACACAATTTGTTTGGGCTTATTTGCAAATCCCACCCCCAGGGTGGGGGGTGCCTGCAGCAGTTTGTGCACCAGCACCTGACATCTCCACTACAAAACTTTTGCCTGGTAACCTCGAGGCTTTATTTGGCCATCAACCAGTCTTGGAGACAGTAATTCAAAAAGGCTTTTTGTCAGTGGCAGGGTAATAATTGCACCACCGCATCTCCTCTCCTATCAGATCCTGCTCCTTTGTGCAATATGGAGTTTATAGGAGGTGCTGTCTAATGTCTGCCTACACGCAGAGTAAAGAAACCACGTGTCTTCTCATCTTCCCTGGCTTTTTGTTGTTAAAGCGTAAGAGTAGGAGTTAGAAAGTCTGGTTCCAGTTATTGATTCTGCAGAGTTGTCAGTTACCTTTTTTTCCTCCCTAATAACAGTAGAAACAGAGTAATGGGCACTAATGTTCTCTTTGCTCAGAAAACACTGAGATTCCCAGGTGAGGAGAAAAGTGAGCTGTTGGTGTTACCCTAAATAGCTATGGAGCAGCTGTTGTTGCCCTGCCTCTGCGTGAAAGGTGCAAAGCACACAGGCTTCTCAGCCTTCTGGTTTGAAGTTTGTTGGGTGTCTAACCCACAGAAAGACTTCCAAAGGCCTGGGGCATTCGTGTGTTGAAACTTTACCCGTCATTAATTAGCGTGCACAATTAAACCTCTAAATTATCCTTTTGTATGGATGAACTGTTGTTGTTCCTAGGGGAGTTTCTTGAGGTTTCTTTGGTATGTTGCTATTTTCCTTGCTCTTGCTTTCCCACAGCTCTTCATTTCCCCTATGTTCAGTTTTCTTTGTTAAAATAACTTTTTGGGGGACTTTGGCTTTTAGCCCATTGAACAACCAAAGAGCCTGGAGATGTATTCTTTATAAGGCTGGTTTCTGGCTTTACACTTGCTTTTATTTGTCAGAATTTTGAACCATGTAAATGTAAATAGCAGTAGACCATGTGGAATTGAAGAAAGTAGGGTTGGAGAAGTGGAGAGGTTGTTTCTTCCCATCTCTCAAGTAAAGATGAAGTAGCTTTGGAGCCCCTGAGATAACAGTGAATGTTTCATTCAGAGTTTACCAAAGCTCTTGTGTTTTTAGCTCTTAGGCTCTTGAAATAAGGACAATTAACATTTCTCTGCCATTACATCTTCCCTGTTTAACCAGCATTCTCAGAGCTCATCCAAAATGTTAAACAGGCAGCATGAAGTTGCTGCTGTTGTCATGCAGGAAACATAAATAGAAGCTTCATGTTTCTTGGGAAAAATCTCTTGCTGGGGAAGGCAATGCAGCCAGCTTCAAGGGGAAATGGGAAGATACGTGGGAGCAAGACATCAACATACTGGTTCGGGGGGCGGGGAGCTTTATTTATATGTTTAAATAATAAATGTTATTTATTTATAAATAAAGGTATATGATATGAATTAAATACAAATGTTATATGTGATTCTCTTATGTTTTTTTTTCTTCAGGGTGTTCATGGAGTCCCCCAAAATCCTGAGGAGCTCTCAAACTTTCGACAGAAATCTGAGAAGGCATCAAGGAACCAGGTTCATACCACACCAAAGGAGCTGTCAGTAGCCAATGGGACTTCCCACTCTCCTCTGCTGAGGAAGGATGTGAGGGTGGAAGGACACAATCCTGAATCCAAGTCCAGACTGAGAAGAACTGGTTGGACTTGCAAGGAATGTTCACAGTGGATGCCTGATCGGGAAACCTATGTGTCCCACATGAAGAGAAATCATGGAAGGGTAAGTTGAAATAGTTCAACTAGGCAACAAAAGACTGATAATCATTAATATCTGGGTCAAAAAGAAACCAAAAATCTGTTTGGCAGCTCACAGAGGAGTAAGCTCAGGGCCAGAACGAAAAAAAAGATGTATCCTGTTATAAGCACACTTTCTGTGCTTGACTGTGTACTCCATAACCTGCCTACCTCATCCTCTTTGCTGTCCCTTCTCCCACTCCATCTCATGTCAGGCTTCCTCTTTGGCTCATCTGGGTAAAGTGGATGGAAAATTGTGTTGCTGGTGCAACAGTCTGATCTAAACTATCTCCACTCAAAAGTTACAGAAGGACATACAGTTTCTTTACATGATGTATCATTTGTTAGATAGCACTACATCTAACTGGGGAAGGATTATGGGCTCAAGCAGCGCGCAGAGCTATCACTGTAAGAACTAAATCTCAATGTTGTTGGTTTCACGCAGCTCAAGCTTTGTGTTGCCTTGACCTACTTCTGTCAAGCTAATCCTTGCTCACTGGCAGAATATAGGCCAGCAGTTGTTGTATGCAGACAGATTTCTTAGTATTTTGGCATCAGAACTTCTTGTTTGATATACTGGGTCACCCTTCTCAAGTCCCATGAGCAGAGGCTGTGGAAAACTGGATCACAGTCTTTGATTTGTTCTAGCTTGACTTGGCAATTTCTGGATTGTCCCACTTGATAAGGACCAAGAGAAGAAGATGGGGGCATGGTGAAAATGCTGGATTTTTCCCATTTGAATTGCACAGAAGCAGGAAATTTGCCAAATATTTAAGTTCAATATATATGCATTCATTAAATAAGTCTAAGAAGATTTTAAGTGGAGTGCATGGAGTTTTTATGGAAAACTGCAGGAAAAGGAGGAGGCTTGTACTGTGGGGGGCAGACTTCTGTAGTGGGACGTGGATATCATATGTGGATAACAAGTGGGGACTATGTGATGCTTTTTAACATCTTGCCCTGTTATTATGTGGAATTATGAGGAGAAAGAAGGGTAAGTGAACTTGTACTTCACACTGGGGTCCTGCTGCCTTCTGGGGCAGAAGGGACCTTCCACTGAATGAATTCTGTAGATGGTCCTGTAGTGAAATGAGCAGCTAATGCAAGTCCTGTCAAAAACAACAAAATCAAGCATGTGCTTTAACCAGTCCTGGTTTTTATAAGATCTGGGATGAGTATAAGTGGGACACCAAAATCTCAGTGATCTTTGTCAGTAGAAGAGGGATTTTTTGCACTTGAGAGGTAAAGGTCCAGACGAAGAGCATGGGAATGTTAGACTCCAGTCAGTGCCTTCCATCTCCCTGTTATTAAAAGATCTTTCTGTTCTTCTGCTAGTCTATGAAGAGATACCCCTGTCGTCAGTGTGAACGCTCATTTAATGCCTCCAACAGTCTGCGCAGACACATCCGCAATAATCACGACACAGCAAAGAAAGTTTATACTTGCTGGTACGTACCGAATGCTGCTTTTCAAAGTTGTTTTCGGTGACAGGCTAATCCTTCAAGTTCAGAAGCCCTTTGTAATAGGTTGTGTCTGCTCCTGTCTACTACAAGGTTTAAGTTACTGAGGGAGAGTGAGAAGAATAATATGTTAAACATGAGAGACTTGATGACTAAAATAAGTCCTTGCTTTTGACTGCACAGTGCCCTTTGGAAACTTAGGGTAAGGTTTGAGTTGAGATCTACAGGTGCAAAATGAGAATTCTATTGTGCACTCCTGTGGGACAGCCAATAAAATATAGGCCAGTCTCTTGCTGCTTTATGGTTGGCATAGTCATGTGCCAACTCTTGTGCCTTCCCCATGAAAAAATTGTACAAAAGGTTCTTTAGATCCTAATGAACCAGGGCACTAGATCTGGCCACCAGCAGAACTGACTGCACAAGCTGCAGGACAGTGGTGGGTTTGCTTGGGAAGACACACCTCAAAGTTGGAAGATGGATTTGGAGACTAGAGAAGAGCTTTGTAAATCAACAGTGAATGAAAATCATTGCTGGTGAACATATTTTAACTGGGAATACAGTCTCAGTTCAGGACAAAGCCCAGTGCTTATATAGCTGCCTCTGCAACTGCTACATTCTCATCTACTGTTGCAGAGTAAGTTGTATGCTGAGCGACTGGGCAGACTTGCTTCCCGTCTCATCTTGAGACATCCTTTGAAACAGCATTACAGCTCATTTGGGTTGGAAAGGATGTCTGCAGTGGTGTAGCTTTGAGGATTATTTTTTTTTCAAATTTAACTCAAATTTTGTTTTACTGCAAGTGTTTCTGAAGAGTGCACTATCACTTTCCTGCACTTCAGTTACTAAATGCCTGTCTTGAAGAGTAGATCCCTCAGGTGCTTCATGTCTTTGGACTGCCTAGGGAGCCACGATAGCTTTTTGTAAATGGATACAGTCCTGGCATCACCACTGAGGCCTGACAGGAATATGTTCCTGGCGCATGTTTCAGCCAGGACTTCTAAGCTTTCCATTTCTTGTAACTGTGTTCTGCCTTGGAACCTCTGGAGATGAAATGTTGGCTCCCGTTGTGTTCCATTCTGCTGTAAGTTGGTGCATAATGGTCTCTGGAGTTATGTGCACCTGATTTGTGTAAACCTGTTCTCTCCAGATCAATTGTTTTCAGAGTGGAGTGTATCAGAATCAAAATGGACTAAGGCTTAGCCAGGAAGAAGGATTTGTTTAGAAATGCCCCAGAACCTGGGACATGCCAGCCTCCGGTACGCGTCAGCATGTACAGGCCCTGAGTCTGGTTTTCCTATTTCTGAATGCCACACAGTCGTGGATCCACAACTTCACCCGTTGTCGCTCGTGCCTTGTTTACAGCAGAGAAAACACAGCTAGAGATTCAAGTGAATTGTTGGTTGTGTTTCATTCTTAAGCTTATAGTTGTTCTTTCTCCAAATCTGTTGATGAAGTCTTAATTGGAGAGTGGTTGTGCACCCTTTAATCATCATAGTGGGAGACTTAATGAAATCACAACTCCCTTCAAATCAAACCTCTTCTGTGAAATACACGTCCCAGCATCTCCAGCAGCTGCTCTTTGTTCATATCTGAGCTTTTCTGTTCAGTCTCCCCTTTGATCCCTCTTAGTTCATCCAGAGACGTGTTCTAAAAATCTCCTCCGTGACTGTTGCTTGCAAATCCTCCCGTCTCTTTGAGTCCTCCTTAGCTCCTTTTTTTGCTCCGCAAGGCATCGCGTCTCTGCTGCTCCTTTTCTTTTCCCTCAGTGGCTGGTGTCTCTTTTCCTTCTTCCCACCAGGCAGTTTGCATGTCTGGCCTGTTACTCCCTTCAAGGGATTTTGACACCTTCACTTTCTGTCACCCTCTTCTGGATTTCCATGGGAAGCATGGGGAAAATTGGTCACTGATCGAACAACTGAGTATTTTTGTGACTCCAGCACCAGGTGACCTCCCTCTGGCTTTTAACATTTTCAAGCTGTGACTTCCCCTTCTCCCCCTGCCCTGCTTAGGTCTCTGCCTTCTGTTAAATTTTGTAGGGAGAAACCACTGATGGAGGACTTGCTTGAACACTCTCCTGCCCAGCTTGTCACTGGAGTAGTTCAGGTTAGGAAAGCATCTTTCCCTGCTCATGTAAAAAGAATTCCAAATTAGGAAAATAGCAAAATATTCTGATGTTTTGTGTATTTTCTTTCATAATTCACTTGGTTATTGTTATGAGAACTTGCTTTTTTTTTCCAAGTCTTAAGTACAAATTGTCTGGAATGCTTGATATTCAATGCATTTCTTTTTGATACCACTTAATAACCTCTCATCTTTTCTCCATGAGGGAGAAAAATTCCATCATTATTAAATATTGATTTATCATCTGAGCGGTTCCTGTTAGAAACACAGAAGTGTTCAATGAGCACGTCTGCATTTTCACATCATTCCTGACCGCTGTTTAATTTCTGTCTAGTTACTGGAAGATCAGTAGGAATCTTCTCCTCCCCTTTTAGAGGGTGTCTTTGTTGCCCAGAGCCTCTTCATCTTTCTTTTCTGTTGCTTTTCATCCCTTGCTGCCCACATTTCAACTGTGATTTGTGCGTTTCAGAGTATCTGCTGTTACATGCCTCATGGCTCGGATCAATGCCTAGCTGATGGGTACCTGATGGACATTCCCCATGGCACACTGGCAGGCAGCAGAAGACTACAAAGTCAAGTTTGGGGTTTCCTAGTTGCTAACAGAGACCTCTGTGTACTTCACCAGGATGAAGGGGGGTGGTTTATGTGTCTGCAAGGCCTGGCACTTATTTTCAGCAGACCTCAGTCATCTGGGAGCAAAGGTTAACAGATGGCACATCCCATTCACACATCCTTTAGAAATGTCCATCATGCTTTCTGGCAGCTCTTGAATTCTGACAAGTTTTAGCATGGTTACATATAAACAATGTACTCATGAATGCTTCTGCCTTGGTTGTTGTTATCAAAGTTGGAAGTTTAGCAGTTTTGTAAGAGTTTGAAGCACATTACAATACATGTGGTCTTGTGAGTGTGTGCTGGGGAGCATTGGATGCAGAACAGGACCTCCTCAGGGTTACATGTGCCATGAGGCCCTTCTGTGCATCGATCTCTCATCTGAGAGTTGTTTTTCTCCCGTGCATTTTCTGTCCTGATTATTTACCTTGTACTTGGGCAGCGTGTATCACAATTGGCCCTGCCTGTCAATAAGACATACCCAATGTCCATTCGCAGTTACGCTTCCTGTGGTAAATTCTAAATGGTTCTGGATTTCTCTTTGGGGTAATGTTTTATTATTAAAATGATGATTTGCTGCATATTTTGGTAACGTAATAGTGTATTACTCACCAGCATCTGTCTCCAGTGATACCCATTGGTTTGGCATGTAAGAAAGAGCTGTTTTGGTGGACAGGAACAGCTGGGCATTTCCTCTAACAAATTTTCTTCCTTTTTCTATTTCCAAGGTACTGCACAGATGAAAATCAGACATTTCCTCAGCCATTCATGCTGGAGAATCACATCAGCCTCATGCACGGCATCAAAAACCCAGACTTATCCCAGATGGCCAAAGCAAAAGCTCCAGAGCGAGACACAGCAGAAGTAACTGATCTATTTTCATTGAAAAATAAATGTACCTGGCGAGTAGCTGCTCACTCAGGGTGTTATGTCGAGCCCTGCGGCAGTCCATCCGTACGGCAGATTTCCTTCCCCTCCTGTCAACTCCACCCAGTTCAGTTCCCTCTGGCAGTGTCAGGATCAGAACTGGAAATGCAGCTCAGCTGCAGCAGCACCAGGGCAACGTTATCTTGCATTTTTCAAGATACCCTTGAATGTGCGGCCCTGTGTTTTACTGTCCTTTTTTTCATAACTGGGTCTAATTTATGTTTGTTACTACCTGGTTTTCCCCTGCCACTCTTCATGAACCTGGTACATTTTTTCCTTCTTCTCCCTTGACTTTTCTGCTAGTTGCAAAAAAAAAAAAAAATCTGTTTTAAAGTACTTCTTAGACCCCTTACCTGTGAGCACTGCATTCCTCCCAGGCAGGCCTCTGTAACTTTTTTCAGCAGATATAACTGTTCAACTGATCTTATTTTGTGTTGGTTTGGAGCAGAGGGCTGGCTGATTTGGCTTCTTTGCCCCATTTGATCTAAAACCAGACATACATTTTCTGTATCATTGAGATTTATCGTTGGTCTGTACCCTGGCACTGAGGGGTTGCAGCCAAGACTGACTCCCCTCTATATTTACACCTTGAGGTAACTCAGGAATTCCCTTCCATGAGCTGATGACTGCTTCACCTGAGCAGAGCCAATGTACCAGGGCACCCATAGAAATGGGGCAGGCAGTGGCTTCATATCTGCACATACAAGTCAATAAGATGTATTCTAAACAAAGACCTTTTGTGCTGCTGGATAAGGAGATGATAATAAAATCCCATGAAGGGACAGATGCAAGCAAAATGTCCTCCTCAGGGGAGAAGTTCACTGTGGAATTATGAAACAAGGGGGATGAATTACTGTGAGGTGCCATGAAGAAAAAACCTGAGCAGAGAGGAAAGTGTTCAGATTTAAGTCTGAGCAGCATTGTCTGGGATAATGACCATCCCAGTGTCCCTCAGCTGTCACAGAATCAGACTGGTGGGAGTGGGAAGGGACCTCTGGAGATCATCTGGTCCCACCTCCTACTCCAGTAGGGTCACCCAGAGCAGGGGGCCCAGGATTGCATTGTCCAGGTGGATTTGGAATCTCTCCAGAGGAGGAGACTCCACAGCCTCTCTGGGCAGCCTAAGCCAGGGCTAGTGTCCTATTCTGTGGGCTCCTCCTTCCCACACCAAGTTCACATTCTCTTTCGCCATCCCGTTTTTGCCCAGACAAGCCCTTCCCAGGTCTCCCACCACATGTTGCAGGACAGCAGTTGAGATCCTGCACATTGAGGGGAGGTGTTTGAGTACTGTCAGGAAGGGTAATGTGATAGGAGTCCCAGAGCACGGCTTCATTTAGTTTGTGTCAAAGCACCCGCATGTGTTCACCCTCAGGTCTGGAATTTAGCCACTTACTCTTCCATGGGCTAGACCAATAAAGTAACTTTTTAATCTTATGGTTTTTTAAGGTAAAATCTCCAAAGAGGATGGCAACGGATGAGCTGGGTCAGGCAGAGACCACTGCGGGTTCAGCTGTGCCACCAGCCAAAAAACTGAAAGTGCACTGGAAGTGTGCGAAATGCGGCTTCACGACGGACGTCGGCGCGGACTTTCAGGAACACATACCTCGGCATAAGACAGACAGCTCCACCTACCAGTGCGTGTTTTGTGGCCTCTGCTACACCTCCCACATCTCTCTGAACAGACACCTCTTTATTGTCCATAAAGTGAAAGATGAGGAGGAAGAGGAGGAGGAGGAGGAGGAAGAAGAAGAGGAGGAAGAAGAAGAGGAGGAAGAGGACGACGAACATCTGAAGTTACAGAGGGAGATGAGCGAGAATGGACATGAGGGGTACAATGGCGAGATGAACACTACGGCGGAAGAAGAAAACCAGAAATGCAAAGAGTGCAAAAGTGACTCAGCTCTTTGTGAACACAGTCAGACATGTGGCGCGGAGGGTCCCAATAGCACCTCACAGAACAATCAGTCAAAGTCTCTTAAGACTTAAAAAACAAACAAAAAAACCCTTTTGGTTGGTTGGGGTTTTTTTTGCTGGGGGGTTTTTACTCAAAATACAGGGTGGGGATGGGGCAAACATTTGAAATACTCTGTCAATTTCTCGGAATGGACGTTGCTTTCCATTATTTGTAAGGGAAATTTAAAAATCAAAAAAACCCCAAACCCTGCCATTGCATTGTAAGTACTAACTCTCTGCCAGACCAGAGAGGTGAAAAGGGAAAGCAGGGCGAGAATCCTCGTTGGAGCTTCTCCAGCTCCTGAGGATCAAGGAGCACTTTCGCAGCGGCAGTTTCCTTACAATGAGCTCTCCTCCTTCGAGTGTGCACTGCCTTAGCCTCTGCCCGGAGCCCCAACCTTGCCTTCTTTCTCTCGCTTTCTTTCTCCTTCTATTTATGGCTTCTTTTTTTTCCCTCCCATCCTACCTTTGTTTTACTCATTTTAACTCATGACACTGTCTCAGCAAAACACGCTTGTCAGGACCGTGCTGGCTGAGCCGGGATCTTCTCCGTTCCATGGGACAGGTTCAAGCTGTAAGTTGTGCCGATTGTTCTTTTAATTGCCTGAATAAGAACCTTATTTTCTAAAAGGCAATTTAGTGAGATGTCTTGGACCTGAATCATCCCGAAAGAGAATTTTGTAGACCCGCCATCCCTTCAGGTGAGCCCAGCTCAAAGCCACGCGTCACTTTCAGGCGAGCCTGGTGCCCCTCTGGGACTCGCTGGCTGCGCATCAGTGGAGTTGTGCTGCTGGGAGCCATCCACGGGGTGCCTGCAGCTGGGCCCCGCACTCTGTGGCTCATGCTTGGCACCCATTGCTGTAAGGGGAAAACATCTCCCGTGTTGTTGGCTAGAGGGAAACCATCATCAGGGCCGCCTGCCTGTCTCGTTCAGTGCACCAAGGAGGGAACTGCCATCCCGCTCTGCTGCCCCTGCCACCCCCCGGCGTTACCAGTCACCTGGGAGACGCTTCTTTCCACGTAGTCATATTGACTCTCCATTTCCTCGCCCCCTCCCCCATCACACGCACGCTACGTGTAATATAATTATCTTCTATACCATTATTATTTTTTATTATGTTGAGCCAGAAGCCCGCTCGTTATTGTTTACTATGATAAAATAATTTAAGAACTATTTATCTTCCTGCGTTCGGACCGCTCCCCTCCTCGTCTCGACGTGTTTTGATACGAACCGTTTGGACTCTTTCTATTTTTGATAGGGTGTGCGTTAGCCTAGGGGATGTCTTACCAGGTAGCCTACGTAGAGTTAAGGGTAGCGGGGGGCCCCCCCGAGCCATCACGTATCTTATTTAACCCGCAGCGGCGTCTGTGCCTTGCTATGATGTTTACTTCAAAGTTATCGCAAATAAAACAAAAACCACCCACGGGTGCCTGGCTAGGCGTCGTTCTTGGCCCGCGCCGCCATGGCCGCCCCTCGGCCTGGACGGGGCCGGAAGCGGCGGGACGTGGCGAGGGGGGGCCGGAAGCGGAAGCGGGGCCGGGCGGGCGGTGGAGCCGCCGCGGTGGGGCCGGCGATGCTGTCGCTGGATTTTCTGGACGATGTCCGGCGTATGAACAAGCGGCAGGTGCCGATCCGGGCCGGGGAGGGAGGGGGTCGGTCTGGGCCCTGGGAAGCGGGGGAGGGTCGGGCCGGGGCCGCCCTGCCCGGCGCCGGGGCCGCGAAGCCTGACCCGCCCCCCTCCCCCCTCCCCAGCTGTACTACCAGGTGCTGAACTTCGGCATGATCGTCTCGTCCGCCCTCATGATCTGGAAGGGGCTGATGGTGGTCACGGGCAGCGAGAGCCCCATCGTGGTGGTGCTGAGGTAAATGTGCGTGTGCGTCCCTCGCCCCGCGGGTGGATGGGGTCAGTCCGGGGTCGAAACCCCTCGGGGCCGGGGGAGAACGGCGGGGCTGGCCCAGAGGAGGTTTGCCGGAGGGATGGGGCATCTGGAGGTTCCTGCCCCCTCCCCGGCAGGCCAGAAGCTCTCTAAGCATCGATGCTCTCTACTTGACTGCAGAGGGAGGAGGAGGAAGTAGGTAAAGCAGGGCTGGCTTCCCGTAAAAACAGCATCTTCCCTTCGGCTGCTGCTGGCCACCTGGGGCATGCATCGGAGTGGGGGTCCTGAGTGATGGGAAAGGGGAGGAAGGACTCCAAAGAAATACAGTGAAAGCACAACCCAGGAATTTCTGAATCAAACCAAACCTCCTGGAGAAATGTTCTCCAGTGTGGGAGAGAGAGAGACTTGGGAAAGGCCTTGAAGTGAACCCATTGCCTGGGGGGGATCATGCCCTGTATAAAAGTAATGTCTGTGGCAGAGCTCATCTTTACCAAGCCCAGTGGTGCTTCCCATAGTAGAAGTTGGAGTAGCACATCACAGTGCACCAGTACCTCCTGCTGTGGCTATCCCTGCCTGTCTTGTGCCTTGTGAGTAGGTGAAGTATGTGGTGAGTCCTGGCTAGTGAAGATGAACTCTGAGATGCCAGAGAACGTGGATGTTCACTGGGTACTTGAGGTGTTGCAAGTTGCCCTTGCAAGAAGTGCTGTGCAGTAGATACCACCAGTGTTAGTACCACTGGTTTTACTCCCACCCTCCTCCTGCCTGCAACAAATTCCTGTGGCCAAAGCTCTTGGGCAGTGGCTATCGCACGGGGCTTGTGCACTAGCCACGTTGGCCTTTCTGTGTTAGTTACTGCAAACCACTTAACAAACCTCCTGTCATCTGGGTCTGTGAGGTACAGGGGAGGTCTTTCATGCTGTTCTGTTCCTCCCAGTGCGCAGGACAGAGGCCATTGGGTCACATCCCTTCTTCATCGATGCGATCTGTTCTGAACAGCAGCTTCTGCACCATCTCGAGATAAAACAGTACTTAAAGTTCATCGGTTTTAATACTGCATTATTTATTTGGAATTAAGAAGGTTAAGTATTTTGTAACAATTGCCATTTACGAGATGGGAGAAAAATACCTCAAACGGCGGTGCCTGAAATGAGATCGTTAAGTGAAGCAATGAATCACAACCACAGATTTTTAGCACGCCCGTCTGTCTGTTCCAGATGGGATGACAAGAGGCCGTATGTTTCCAGGGCTTTGTTGGCAAGGATGAGCTGTCTACCTGCAAAATAAAGAAATGAAATAAAAAAAAAAAAGCTTCCCACCGCTGCAGTGCTGCTGGCGTAGCCCTTGGAAGTAGAGGAGATACCGCTTGTCATCAGCTTTGGTGTTGCTAAGAAAGCTGAAGGCTCCTCCTGTTCGGTGAGCTGGGAACACCAGCTGCTCTTCTCCGGAAAATCTAAACTGCTGGTAATGCAGTGGTTGAAAATCCGATTGTTAGTAGAGGTTAGGCACCCACGCACTTTACAGGGTGGCTTTTTCAGGAGCTTTTCCTTCAGGTTCTTGTGAGACTTTTTTCTCAGAGGGCTGTAAATGCAGAAAACTGATCCTGAGTGTTTAAATATCATTCAGCTGCTTCTCTTCTCTTTTCCAGTGGAAGTATGGAGCCTGCGTTTCACAGAGGAGATCTCCTGTTCCTCACAAACCGAATCGAAGATCCAATCAGAGTGGGAGAAATTGTGGTTTTTAGAATAGAAGGAAGAGAAATCCCCATAGTCCATCGAGTCCTCAAAATTCATGAGAAGTATGTGGAGAATTGGGGGGGTTGGACTGCAGATGTTTAAGCTAAGCTGTGTTTTTCATCTACTTGGGTAAACGGAGGGGTGGGACGTCACTAACAGGTACACAGGTGCTGCAGTAATGTATAAGTTTGGACAGACAAAATCTGCCCTCCTCTGTGCCAGTATGCTGGACTCCCCATCTTACTTTGTGTCTTTTGTGCCATCATTTCCATTCCAAGCTGCTACATAGCGTTACTGTGTAGGTACAACTGCATTTGTGTCTGTGAAGTCACTTTGTTTGTAGAGGTGGAACTGGTGGAAGATTATGCATTATTTTTAAGCTTGTTTTTAAGGACTGGGACCTGTTCTGTTTAATCTCTATCAATCATCTGGATGAGAGGATCGAGGAACCCTCAATCAGTGTGCAGATGATAACCAAGTTAGGCAGGTGTGTTCGTCTGCTAGAGGGTCAGGAGGTTCTACAAAGGGCTCTGGCCAGGCTGGATAGATGGGCTGAGGCCAATGGGCAGGTCCTGCCCTCCAGTCACACCAACCCCCTGCAACACTCCAGGCTGGGACAGAGTGACTTGCAAGTGCCTGGTGGAAAAGGACCTGGAGGGTTTGGTTGACAGCTGCCAACCATCTGGAGATGAGCCAGTGCGTGCCCACGTGGCCAAGAAGGCCACCAGCATCCTGGCTTGGATTGGCCCAGTGTAGCCAGCAGGACTAGGGCAGGAATCGTCCTCCTGGACTGGGCACTGAGGAGGCTGCCACTTGAATCCTGGGTTCAGTTTTGTGGTCCCTCACTCCCAGAAGGACATTGAGGGACTGGAGCGTCTCCAGAGAAGGGCAACAAAACTGGGAAAGGGTCTAGAACACAAGTCTTGTGAGGACCAGCTGAGGGACCTGGGTTTGTTCAGCCTGGAGAAGAGGAGGCTCAGGGGAGACCTTCTCACTCTCCACAACTCCCTGATAGGAGTTTGGAGCCAGGTGGGGTCGGTCTCTTCCAAGAAACAAGTAACAGGACAAGGAAATGGCCTCAAGTTGCACAGATTTAGGTTGGATGTGAAGAACACTTTTTTCCCCTCCAGGGCTGTCACGGCCTGGCCCAGGCCCAGGCTGCCCAGGGCAGTGGTGGAGTCCCCACCCCTGGAGGGGTTTCAAAGCCGTGGAGATGTGGTGCTGAGGGACATGGTTTAGTGATGCTCTGGAAGTGCTGGGTTAATGGTTGGACTTGATGATCTTGAAGGTCTTTTCCAACCCAAATGATTCCATTATTCTATGGTCCTGGTTCCTGCTGTCATGCGGAAGCAGGTACTTCTTTTCTTCCCTGCAGGAAGCTTTGCATTGTTACACTCAGAATCTCTACAGGCGCTGTGCTCCCAGTGTCCTGCTCTTTCTGTAGGCATTTACCAGGGAGGAGTGAGTTCTGAAGGCGTGAAGTGCAGTCAGTGGTCTGACTGCTGAGCAGGGCTTAGTTTTCTTCTGCAGCCATGAGCCTTCCTGTTTTGCTGGATGGGTCTGTGGCTGTTCCAGGCCAGTGTGGTTTACGAGCCAGCCCCATGAGATGTTTGAATGAAAACTAATTCCTGACCCTGAATCCCTGGTTCTTCAGGCCAGCTCTGAAAGGGCAACAGTTGGATGGGGTCCCAGCATTTATTTCTGCTGAGTGTGAATGAACTGGAGCTCTCTGAGGACAGTTCCTAGGTCATGTGAATCACTTGAGTTGTATGTGAAAGTGGCATTTGAGGATTGCTCTGGTCAAGTGATGGTCAGTGGAATACAACATCAGTTTTCAAAGTACTGTTCTTTGATACCACTGATTTAAAAAGAAGGTTGGTACACGTGGTAAATTTGATATCTAATGTTGCACGTGCACATTTTGTTGTGTCTTGAGGACTCTACTTTTTAAGTGAAATTCTACTTTCCTCCTCCTCCTCTGATGCCTACTGAAGGCTTATCTGGGCTCTGGTGTTGCTGCATGGGCTGATTATTGAAGAGGCCAGAAAGATCAGGGTCTGCTTTCAGCTGTCAGCCAGTGTGTCGGATGGAGAAGCAGAAACATGTGTTTTGGGCAGCCATTTACCTCCAGACCTTTCCGACCCTTCTTTTTCTGCCTGTCTCTATCTCAGCACTAGGTATTAGGGGATCCAGCACTTTGGTTTTGGTTTTTTATTGTAACAGGACTGTAGTGCCAGTCTCAGAGTCTTTTGAGTGTTTTAGGTCTCATTTAACCAAACCAACCAAATGCAAATGGGATCTTTCTGTTAGATGAAACTGCAAAATGCACACCGTGACCTGAAGCTTGGCACTGAAGGCAGGACTCAGCATTGCTTCTTTCACTATTTAAAGATTCAAGAGTGCCCCTTGAATGGCTGGAGTTTCCCATTTCTTCCTGAAGTTATGGATGGAATATGAAAAGCCTGAGAAGCTCAGTCTGAGAAGCCTGTGGAAGTTGGCGGGAGTGACAAAATGCAGGAAAACAGATTTGGGGGCTCCAGTTCCCATTGCTATTGTTTCAGTGAGAAAACATTTTTTACTTCCTAACCTCTTCTTTCTCCAGAGTGAAATTGAGTTAATCCTTTATCACTAAACACAGAGTGAAAAATTTACTTAGTGGTTTTGGTGCAGGCCAGCCAGCCCAGATGTCGTTCACCTTTCAGACAGCAGAGCAGCGGTGCTGTGGGCTCCTTGTGCTGGCTCATGATAGAGCATCAGAGCTGCTCAATAAGCTGGTGCGCTCCTACGCTATCCGTCTTCGGAGCCAAAACTACATTATCTGCACCTTTGGGTATCTTCATCTTTTTCTAGACTCTGACTCTAAGCTCTGGAGTGTTTGCTGTTCCCATGGTGTGAGCTTTGAAGAAACATATGATCTTTTTTGTCCCCCGTTGGTTTTTTTTTTTTCTTCCAAGCTTGTCCTGTCAAGTAACACACTTCAGGTGTAATGAAAACAGCATGAGCTCTGAGGACCTTCTGCATCTAATCTCTCATTTCTGGGTGAGCCGATGGAATCAAGCAACAAGAACACTCCTGCTCAGCATCTGCCTTCAGGTGCCACAGAGAGATGACAGTGTCTGGCCAATGCCTGCGGAGTGGCAGAAACTGTTGCTCAGAAGCTGGGGTTACTGGCTGGCCAGTGAGCTGAATGGAAAGGACTGGGAAAGGATGAGTGACATGGTGCACAAAGCTAGAGCATAACAGTAACTGCTTCCAGGTCAAAGCAGAAGTTCCTCTGCTCCAGAATCCTGTTCCTGGCAAGCAAACTAATTCACCTCAGGAGGGGTTAAAGACGAGGGAGAGTACATAGCAATAATTTCCCTGTTTTCTGCAAATTACCATTTCAAGCACAAGTCACAATTCTTTATTAACAGCTTCCTTTTTTTACATGGAGTATCAGATCATTTTTTTGAACTGATACCTTTTTTTGGCACCCAAAGTATCCTTCGAGAGAGATGTGGTTTAGTTTGCACAGTTGTTAGTTCTGCATAGCACCTTCTCTGGCTCGTTTTAACCTGTTACCTCTGAGTTTCATTTGATGCCTTCTAGGTCTTGTCTTGGAAGAGGCAGTGAAAAACTGAGTGACTGTTGCTGTCTGCATCATTTTTATTGGATTACCCTCATATCTGCCATCAGCTCTGTCTTTTCCAGGCTGAAGAGTTCTGGTCTGTTGTTTCTTGCATGGAAGTATTTCCAGACCTTGTTACCCGTTTCTGAACCTTTGCCAGTTCTTCTCTCCATTTCAGAAAAGGATGTAGGGAGTTCAGAACTGCACAGAGCATTCAAGACATAGGCGCATCGTGAGGTCATGCAGTGTCATCATGGCATTGTTTGTTTGTTTAATAATCGTTTGGTTTTCCTAATAATTTCAAACTTTCAGCTTGCTTCTGGCTGCTGCTGTGCTCTAACCCCAAAATCTGGTTTTGGGGGAGCCCAGAACCCAACATTTGTATACAAAGCAAGAGGAACATCAGCATGAGGAAGGTTAAAAGCAAAGAGGCCATAGAAGCACTTTCAGTAGAAATGGCTCACCCTGTGCATTCTGTTCTTAAACTCTGCTGGAAAGCTTGGCAAAATTCCTTCTTTTATTGGCAGTTTTTTCCCCAAATTGTCTGCTTCCCACTGCAGTTGATAGTTTCCCTTTTTCATCCTGCTCAAAATTGTAGGACACAATGCTTCTCATGTTTTTGTGTTTGTCTCTAGATGCTTCTTCTTGACCAGTTTTCAGGAAGTTCTTTTTCCCTGACTTACTTCTCTTTGCCAGGCAAAACGGTGACATCAAATTTTTGACAAAAGGAGACAACAATGCTGTTGATGACCGAGGGCTGTACAAACGAGGGCAGCACTGGTTGGAGAAAAAGGATGTAGTAGGACGAGCAAGAGGGTAAGTGAAGTTCAAAAAGATGTGGCTTTTTACGCTACCTTCCCCCAGTGACATCTGTTAATCGCCTTCCTCTGCTTGAACTCTCCCCACTGGGTTTTTGTGACCTGCCCAGCAGCGTTTCAGAAGGTGCTGGGGAGAGTTAAAAAACAAAGGTAGTTCAGTTCTTAGCTTGGCTTAAGTGGAGGTATCAAGCCATGAGTTGCATTTTGAGCTGGATGGACACTGCTGCAAAGGCATCTTGGGTGTGATCAGAATTTTCATAGAAGTTATTCTGCAAGGCACTGTCTTTGCAGGCGAGTGAGTTCTGAACAAGGCAGAGGTTAAAAACACTCTCTGGGGCAGGTTGACACTCAGCCCCTGCTGCCCTGGCCTTCACTGCTTGGGCAGAAGAAGTCCCAAACCCTTTGCCCATAGCCATCGATGTGTGTGGGTGGCTCTTTGTGCAAGTACCAGGGAAGTGCTTCTCCTGTGTGCTGTTTGCTTTAATAAAACTTTTATTCTTATAGATTTGTGCCCTATATTGGAATAGTGACTATCTTAATGAACGATTATCCAAAATTTAAGGTAAGAGCTCTTTCACTTTCCACCTGCTTCTCCCACCCTAGCTAAAATCATCTTGCGAGAACTTTAGAGGCACGGGCAGAACCATCTGCCTGTTTGCTGCTGGTTCTGCATCTTTTTGACGTGAATGTGCACCCCTGGGTCTTCTCTTCTCTTCTCTCTCTTGCAGTACGCAGTCCTCTTTTTACTGGGTTTATTTGTACTGGTCCATCGAGAGTAGCCTCTTGTGCTGGAGTATGAAGTGAAGGTGCCATGGACTTTTTTTAGATGAACGTTTGAAGTAGGCAATGGTCCGACGTGCCGAGAGGAAGAAGAAAATGTGCATTTCAAAGCTTCTTGCCAGTTTGGGTTTGTTTTGTTTTTTTACTGCGTAAGGGCGAATGTTTGTCACAGTATTTCCAATGGTTTGTCACATTTTAGCATTTTTAGTGAGTTTTTTATATTAAAAATTGAAGCCAAACTGTTCAGTGTTTGTACTTTGAAGCTGAGCTTCCTCTCAAAGTGCCTCCAGGACTGTGTCCTCTAAGCCTGTGCCTCCACTGGGCCAGTGTGACCCCTCCCTGTGCTGACTGAACTGTCCAGTGGCAAGCTGGGGAGGGGATGGTTTTTCCAATTCTGAACTGGAATAAAGATTTTGCATGTTGCCCGGTATGAGCCCTGACACATTCTTTGTTGCTGCCTGGTTTCCCTGAGGGGTACCTGACCTGGTATCAGTCACAGACTGACTGCTAGAGCCTAATGAACTAACTTGTCCTCTCTTTACAGAGCAATAGCAGCCTCTCATCTCTCAGCCATCCTGAGCTGCAGATCTGTCCAATATTTCTTTGTTTCTGTAAACTGCACTGAAATAATCTTAAAGACTGCAAGGTGTTTTGAGCAGAAGATGGTGAAGGATTGCTTTGTGCATAAGCTGTCATTGTGGCACAAGGTAGCAGAAGGATTGAGATGGGAAATACCCAGAGCTGTTTTGGCAGGGACAGTTTAGTAGGATGCAATAGTAAAATTATCTTTGTTTTGGAAATGAGTTTCAAGTCTCTTTTGATCCCTGCAGCTGGCCAGGTCTTACAGCTCACCTGAGAGCTGTAGAAAGGCTGAGCCCTGGCTGCCCTTAGGTCTGCCACTTCTCACCATGTGCAACTTTTTTTTTCAGATTCTCATTCACTATAGTGACCCTCCTTGTGTAGATGTGGTGTCAGAGCAGAGAAGAGCTACAAGGCAGAGACTCTGTAGTTACCAGCTTCAGTAGAAATTTGTGCCACCTGAACTGAGTGATCGACCCTTTTAACTCACCTCCATGCTGTCTGTACTGACTCATGAAAACATTTTACTTCCCCTTCGCTAGGGCAGATCTTCACAAGTCAGGCGGTGGGAGCAAAGTGCCTTTGCTGCCTCTGTCCATGGCTGCCTGACCCACCTTCTGCGATTTTCTTACTGATGGTCTTATGAGGACACCTTCCCCCAGCAGCAGGACCCCATCTCCTCCCCATCTGTGTTTTTCCTGGGTTAACAGCTCTCCTGTTGATCTTCCAAGATCTACAGACAGCTCAAAGCTTCTGTGTGTTGCTTCAGGTGTGTTTCACAGCATCCTCTGGTCCCTCTTCTTCATGGCTGCTCCAAAATTCCACAGCACCAGGAACTGTTAAAGGTGGTTGCTGCTGCCACGCACACATCTTGTGTAGGGTACAAGCAGTTGGGAAAAGCAAGGACAAAGGCCAATGGGGTGTTTATGCTCTATTTTCAGCTTCTTGTGTAGGCTTGTCAGGCCTGTTCCACCTACGGTGGTGTGCCCACTAGCTGGGCTGACCTGTGGTATCCCAACATGAGCTGGTTTAAGTGGTTGGTTTGTTCCCTGCGTAGGATGAAGAAAAAAAAAACAAAACAAAACCAAACCATCTTCTGTTTGGGACACTGCAAAGAGTCTAGGAACAGGTCCAGCCCCTAGAGCTGACCTTTGGGCCTGTGACTCTTTGAGTAATCATAACTTAATGTAATAAAAAATAGTAATAAAACCTAACAGTGATAAAAAGTGGTAATAAAATCTATACGTCCCCCTCCCAGTGCTGGAGCCCTTGAGGAGAGAATTTGGATACAGACTTTCTCCAAAATGCTTGAGTCATGGGGTGTTTTGTCAAAAGCCAAATCCAGGCAGCAGTGAGGGAACACAAAATCTCCTTGAGAGCTGCCATCACCATGAAGCATCTTCCTGAGGACTTGAGGCAGCATTTCTGCCTTTGCAGGTTGCGCTGAGGCTGAGCCTCTGTTTCCTGCTGTGCTTAAACTACTTTTATGCATAAGTCGGTTTTTAACTTGAGCTCACGTAAACGGCTGAATTGAGCTCTTCTGAAATGTGCTGATCAACACTCTGCAGTGAAAACTCGCTGAAAGCTCTACTGGTGCTGTTCCCCGAGTCCTCGCTTTTGCACCTGTTGCACTTGTTACTGAGGTAATTTAACATAAAAGGCTAAAATATGAAGGATTTATGATTATGGAGCAAAGATTAGCTCTTAAAGAGCATCTCTGAGTTCAGAGAGAGAAGAAATGGCCACTTCTAGGCACTGGTGGAAGGTGCCTTTCCCTGTTCTGCTCTCACATGATGCTGCGTGAGGTCACCTAGCTGCAGGGTGGTCAGGATGAAGGGTGATGTGGGCTCCAGCAGGTTGCTCTCCTCTGGCTTCACAGATGCTTTAAGAACAGAAATGTTTGCCCTAAATCTGTGGCAGTGGTGTGAGGTTTGGGAATTCACCTCTACGGCCGGGCCCATGTTCAGCCTATTTTCAGCTGAGAATGTGGTTCTGTGTGAGGTGCAGCCGTGAAGAGAGGTGTTGCTCTAATCAGAGTGAGGATAAATAAGCCGTTAAGCCACTTGCAGGTCCAACACCCACCAGCTCCTGTGCTGCCTCCCACATCACCTCGTGCATCCCTGCAATACCTTCCCAGCCACTGTGGGAAGAGAGGGGGACAAGGACAAGCCTGGGTGAGCTGGAAGCTGAGAACGTGGCGGCAGGATGACAAAGAGTTGCTGCCTCTGTCCCTGACAGACTTCTGCTTTGCTGAGCAGAAAAGCCACTGAGCATGCAGGATCTCTGGGTGCTGATGCCAAAATGTTTGCTCAGCGCCACAGTGCTCCGGCAGAGCCAGGGGTTTTGCTGCTAGAACTTCATGTGTTTGTTTTTTATTTCGGTTTTATGCTTTTTCTTATTTTTTTTTCTAAAGGTGAAGCTGTGTGGCCAGCCCCAGCAAAGTCTTGAGACTTGGGGCCTAGGGAAGATGGGAGATCTTTGTGCCACAACAGGAACGGGATTTGTTTGTAGGTCACGTGGGTGTTGAAAGGTCTGGTTTATAAAGGGGGGAGGGGGGAAAAAAAAAAAAAGAAAGAAAAAATATCTGCCAGGGCTAAAATTGCTTCTGTCTCTGTTGTGGTCACAGCTGAACAGAGCAGGATTTCTGTCAGACAGTTTCATTGCTTAATTACTATTCAATCACATCCACAGCTTGGGGCACAGATTCCTTCACAGGCAGGAGCTGTTTTGCAGAGCAAAGTGATGCAGGTGGCTTCTGGTCATCACTAGAGTTCTGTCGGGCAACTCTCTCCCATCGAAGCTAGACACATTAAGCGAGAGTGTGATGGGTAGGATGTGAGCTGTGAGGAGCAATATGCTGGAAGTCAAAGCTTGGTGAGACAAAGGCTGTGTCTGTGTTTTTGTGATGCTTGAACACACCATTGTTGGTTAAACAGAAACAGGCTGTTTCATCCAGACCTGTCACTGCGTATCGCTTGGCAGGGGTGTCTTGGGCTTGAATTTGTAAGATTGATATCTTGATTTCTTTAATGAGACCAGGTAATCTCACAGTGGTTTCCTGCTTTTAAAATCAGAACAGGTCAACCTTATGTTTTTTTTCCAGGAGAATCTTCAAGGTGAAGCCTTGTCCACATGTGGTTAGAAGACCACTTTCTGCTGGAGAAACACATGAATGCAAACCCAGCATGCAGCTCCTGGAATGGGCTGAGCTTGTTGGTGGGAGGAGAGGAGAGGTGACTTAGGCAGAGCATGTCACTTGGGGCTGGCTCCCTTGCCAGAGCAGGGGGAATGCAAAGCATTCCCATCGCGAAGACTCAGATGGTGTCACTGACATAGTGGCTGAATCAGCTGAGGAGTGTCGTGGTTCCAGTCCTTGGGCTGCAAAGTGCACCTCAGTGATGCCAGAAGGGCACATCTTTGTCAGTTCTCATCAGTGTCAGCATCTCCTGGTGGTGGTTGATGCGTGGTAGATGACAGACCTGACCACCTCATCACTGGCTGCTAGAAGTAGCACCTATGTTGCATTTTGAGCTAGTGGAGGAGCTTCCCGCCTCCTTTACCTTCTCTTCTCCCTTGCGTCTCTTCATCATCTGCACCCAGGCACTTGAGCTTGTTCGCCTATCAGGAAGCCACAGGTGTCTGCAGAGATTGCTCCACCAGCCCGATGCATGGTGGATTCAGGAGGAGCACTATGCCTTGCCTGGCAAAGCTGGGTCAATTCACGCGCACAATCAATTCCAGCAGGTCCTTTGAATGCTTCATCTATCGGAGTTCTCTCAGTCTTGGGAGAAATCAAGTATCTCCACAGAGGAGAACAGTCTAGATGGGGGTGGACTAGAAATGCACCCTCAGTGATCCAGGACAGATCCCAGCTCCTCATCTCTTGACGTTTTTATTATTAATAATTTAAAAACACTTCCTGGAGCTTTCTCTGCTGCACATCTTGAAACCACCTTTCTTCTCCAATCTCTCCTTCCCCTATAGAAACTAACCTTGCAAGGGATTTAGTTTCCAGAGAGACAGAAGTAATAGGGAGAAAATGAACTTCAATTTAATTTCTCTGAACCTTGATTTTCTCAAACTGAAATCGCAGATTTCTGCCATCTAATTCTGGTTGGGATGCTTCTGAGTTAGGCCTGGATGCGCCTGAAAGAAAACAAGATTTTCTTCTGTGAGTCTTCTTGCAGAACAGTTCTTTGTACTATGTCCAGCGGGTGTGGACTGAGTGGGAAACCTCAGGAAAAACCACAACTCATTTACAGCTTAAGTGAAAATGGAAGTAAGAGTTGAAAACAAGACGTGCGAGGTTTCAAATTTTATCTTTTATAAGCAACAGTTGTTGCCTGTGGACACATGAATGTAACAGAGGGATCTAATCTTTGTAAGCAAGAGACAAATGCACCAAAACAGGCCCTTGGGCAGATGGCAGGACTTGAAAATTGACCTGGCTTTGGAGAAGAAGTGGTGAAGAAGAGGCTGAAACAACTTAACCGCTGAGAGTTTTATTAGCACCAGGAGCTCTGTGAAGGAGACAAACGGGGGGATTTCAGGCCTTTGCGCTTTGGTTTTGTGTTTTTTATTAGAGCCATTGGTTTTGAGCATGCGTTTCCCTGCTCAGGTGGAGATTGCAGGGCCTGGGAGCACTCGCACTGTGTTTCTGGAGCTCTGCGTCTGGGATTCTCTCCCAGGTCAGAGTGGCCACCACTTGGGGAGACGCAATAGTCAATGTCAAGGTATCAAAGTGTAATTCAGTGAAGAAACAAAATGGACCTTGCTATGAACCCTGGTATTTCTAGGTGGGTCTGTGATGTACAGAATCATAGAATCATTTTGGTTGGAAAAGACCTTTAAGATCATCGAGTCCAACCTCTAACGTAGCTCTACCAAGTCCACTGCTAAGCCATGTCCCTCAGCACCACATCTCCACATCTTTTAAACATGTCCAAGGATGGTGATTCAACTGCTGCCCTGGGCAGCCTGGGCCAGTCCTTGACTGTTGCTATGGTGCAGCTCTTGTCCAGCCCTCAGTGGGTTGACTTTCCCTCGACCTCTAAGGACGAATCAGGAGAGAGGCCCGTGCCATAGCAACATTCACTCCTTTCGGCTGCGTCTTATCCCACATCACTAAGCCTGGAACTCTGTTACAGGCTCGTGTAGTTTGAAACCCCCTCAAGTTAGGATATAGTAAGTTAGTGTAACTTTGTTTCTCCCCTGAGATGTCTCTATTGGTCTCCTGTTGCGCGTCGTTAACCCCTGGTTGGTTGACTCGGGTGTATCCCCCACATTTTGTACCCCAATATAATCACCGTCCTGAGACAAAGAAAGTGATTTTTTTCTGTGCAGCTTCCCTTCAAGTGACACGCCCTGTCCCATGGGACAGAGAAATAAACTTGGAAAAAAAGCTACAGAATCTCCAGCTCTCCAGGTTTAATGAATAAACCAGATATGTGTGCTGGAAGGAAGTAAGGCAGCTTTACAGAGTAGACTAGGAGCTTGTTGGTATTAGAAGGTGTATGGACAATCATACATGTTGGGATCATCCACCTGGATTTTCCAAAGGCATTTGGCAGTGTCCAAGGCAGGATCCTGAAAAAAGGAAGGCTCCTAAAGAAAGGAAGCAGTCCTGGAAATAGGAGGTGAAGTCCTTACAGGGAGAAATCATTTGCTGCAAGGTGAGGAAACCAAAAGTAGGAGGTAGTAGAAGACACCAGAGAGCTGTGAAGGGACTGCCTTCAGCATATTCAAAAATGATCAGCAAAAGCAAATCTGAGATTTGCTGCTGACACAAAGGGTTGGGCAGATGAAGGCCAACTGCACGACGGGACTGCACAATAAAAAAGATGAAATTCAAATGCACATAGATATAAAATGGGGCACAGGGGGAAAAGCCAATTTTAATTCTATTTATAAAGCCATGGGTTCCGAGTTAAGTGTTACCATCTGGAACGTTGGGTGCTGGAACAGATTGTGTGATGGAAATGTCAGTTCAGTGGTCAGTAGCCATCAAGCAAATAAATTGTGCGCAAGAGTTATTAGGGGAAAACAGAGAATACCAGACAGTCGCTGTTGTGTCCTGCTGGAGGTGTCGGGGAAAACCAATGGTGCAAGCTCTGGAGCTCTGAGGCTGCTGTGGGTGAGAAGGGGCTGTATCTGGAGGGTGTGGATCTGTACAGGGCTGCAGAGAGATGGCTGCAGGCTGCTCACCCAGCCCCAGAGGGTTAATTCCCACCTGCCAGCACCAGCTTGCAAAGTTAGGGAGCTGTAAATTTGGCAGAAGCTGTCAGGAAGTTGAGGACACTAAAATGGGTCTCACCTGGGACCTCCACCCCCATGGGCTGAGGAGCCCATTCAAGCCCAGCCTCCAGTCCTATGGGATAATGACCTAGCTTGCTGTGAGACAGGAACATGGCTAATTTAATTTACTGTGCTTTGGGGGAAAAGGTTCAGATGCTTGCGACCATGAGACTCTTGTGCTATTTCTGGGGGTGGAGACCTGTTGAGGTGGCAGTTGAATGGCTGAAGGAGGGAGTCTTGTGAAGATCAGACAGTCCTGTTTCAGCTAAACCAACAACAGCAAACAACTTTGAAATAGATTTTGAAGGCCAGAGTGTCCGAGCAAACATCCCTCTTCATGTGACAGACCCTTAGTCTCTCATTGATCCACATTGTAGGAACATTAGTCTTCAGCTTAGCTGTGTCTGGCTATGGACTCACTTGACCCATTCTCATGGCTATGGACCTGTCTGGGCTGTGTCTAACCCTGGTTACCCCACCAGACCTCATCCTGACCTGCAGCTTGCCCTGAGACCTGCCTCGTCACTGTGAACCTGCTTGGTGATCTGAACTCTCTCTGACCTTGGTGACCATCTCCGAGTCTGTTCTGCTTGCCTCTCAGGTACTATGGCTGTTCACATTGTGGCATTGCTGGACACCTGATCCTGGTCAACCCACAACCCTTCAGAGCTTCTGCCTCCCGATGGTGGTCTGTGTATACAACATAAAACAGAGACAATTCAAAGCCCGGCATGCTGGGTGAGATTTCTGGCTGCTCTTACTCATCTTTTCTTTACCATTTCAGACACTGGAGTTTGTCCTGCAGTGGTCCAACCCCTGAAAGCATCCCTATATAAATGTGGAACCTGAAGGAGCCTGAAAGGGAAGTGGGTCCTGTGGGAGGCTGCCCTGAAGGGTAAAGGAGCTCAACAGAGCTGGCAGGTCTCTTAAGGCAGTATCTTCCAAGTCCATCTCAATAATCAGGTGTACAGGGTGATGGGTTTGGCTAAGCTGGCAATGAAACTTGTACCTGATAGGAAGTTCAAAAAGGCATTATGAAGGAGGTGGAAGCGTAGAGAGGCCATGAAGGAGAAATTTGGAAGTATTACCTGGGCTTGTAGGAAGCCAAAGCTCAGTTTGAGATGTGCAATGAGCATGAGATCTTCTGTAACTATGGTTATAGAATTACTTACTACTTTAGTTCTAGGAGATCTGATGGTCTCTACAAGCTCATTTAGTCGTGGAAGGCTGAAGAACAAAAGTGTTCACAAAGCCACCGCTGCAAATGGTAGCGGACACAGACAAACCCAAAGGGCTGCATGCTTGCTTTGTCTCAGCCTTCACCAAAAGGTCTCCCAGGTCATGTGGGTAAGGCAGGGCTCTGAGAGAATAACCAGCGGTGGATGGTCAGGGTGGTTATTTCTTGGAGAGCTTGGCCTGTAAAAATCTGAGCCCTGAGGGGCTGTGGCCAAGGGTGCTGGCTGATGGCCTTGCAAGACCAGATGTAACATCACGGAGCACGTTCCTGTGTTCCATGGAGGAGCAGGAGGTAACGGGGAACAGTCAGCCTGAGCTGACAGAGGGGCAAATCCCCCCCGATGACCTCCTGTAGTGGGACCGTGGGATCGGTGGGGATTTGTTCACCCCAGTGGGGGATCCGGCTCTGCCACCCGCCACATCCAGTGGAGCCACACGGAGGGCAAGGGCGGGAAGAAGCGGAGAAGTGACGGCCCCAGCGGGTCCGTGCCTCTCCTGCGCTGAGGGCTGCAGAGCGGGGTGTCCCCAGAGCGGCGTGGGCCGGGGGCGCCACGGGGTGGGCGTGGCACAGGGCGGGGCGTGCAGAGCCCCGCCCCCCCGCGCCCCGCGCGCGGTCTATAAGGCGGCGGGAGCCGCGGCGGGAGCGGTGCCGGCGGGGCGGCCATGGCGGGGCTGCGCTGCCTCCTGCTGCTGCTCTGCGGGGCCGCCCTGGGGCCCGCCGTTCACCTCGACTTCGCCGAGCACCGCAGCCAGGCGGCCAAGATCAAGGTGAACCCCCGCGGCAACCTCTGGGCCACAGGTACCGGCGGGCGGGGCGGGGCACGGCTCTTGCCCGGGGCACGGCTCTTGCCCGCACACCCTCCGCTCCCCGCGGGGCAGGGAGAGGCGCCGGGAGGCTGAGAGGACCCCGGCAGGAGTGAGGCAACCTCCTCCGGCACCCTTCCAGCCCCTGAGATCCCTCCAGCGGGAGGGGGAAGTTCCCCCATGAAGCGCAGTGGGGAGACGCACCTGGGATCTCAGGCTCGCTCCTCGCTTTGTCGCCCTCGGCAAATTCGGGCGCTGGGTTTGCTCTGTGCTCCGCCGCGACTTCTGTCGGCGTGAGGTGGCAGGTGATGGCGGAGCCCCTGCCTCTGCCCCCGGGGCTGGTGCGGACACCCAAGGGCGTTGCTTTGCAGGTCACTTCATGGGGAAGAAGAGTGTGACGAGCTCCCCGCGCCTGGAGCCGCCGGGGGAGCCTGCGGTGCCGATGGTCTTCGGTCCCGCTCTCAGAGCCTTGCTGGAGGACATGATGGAACTCCTCACCCGCGAGCTCCTGAAAATCCTCCTGCAAGAGAGACTTTTGGATGAGAACCAAGGAAAATTTGACCTCGCTGACCAGGTGAATATTGACTAAGGCGGAGGGAGATGCTCAGAGCAGGGAGGTGGTGGTAATCTGCAACAGCCAGCCTTGCTGGAGGTGGGACCATCTGTAGGGCTGCTGGAGGTGCATTCCCCCCTTTCTGCTCCTGTTAACCCTCCATAAACCCCTTCTTAACACCAGACATAAAGGGGCAGAGGAGAATCCCCCCCAGGCTTGTGTCTATCTGGTCAGTGGCTAATAGTCCCAAACGCTTGGGAAGTGTGTGAGAATGAGCAAGGAATGCTGCCACGGAGCTGTGACTGTAGTGATCTCCCCAGGGATTGTTAATAAGCATCTGGGTCTTCCTCAGCCAGATGCAGAAGGTGATGGCCGGCCACTGTGGCTACTATGAAGAAATGTTCCCTTTGCCAGCTGCTGCAGGGACAGGGAAATTCTTTCTGCCCTCTGTTTCTGTAGAGAGAGGCCAAGAGGAGCAGAGCTCCATATTTGAAGGGAAAGGTGTATCCTGCAAAAACGTCTTGGGCTTCTCATGCCCCCATCTTGGGTCCGTGTTGCTGTGGTTGGGCTCCCTCATTGCCTGGCAGAGGGGAGGTTGTGTACTAGTTGTTTGGCTGCAGTGCTGGTCTCAGGGAGAAGGCAGAAGTTCCAGCAGTCCCACTGTGCATCAGCAGGTCCTCAGCCTCCTCAGCATGGCTTTTGTCTTGTGGTTCACCCAGCTCCGAGTTGAAAACCCACCTCTGTGAGTGGTGCACACAGAGATCCTCACATGGGACATGGAGGTGGAACTGCTCAGTCCCTGTGACTCCATTCGTCTGTTGTCTCACATGCCCTTCCCTGGTGTCTTGCCCCTTCGAGTCACTGCAGGGAGTATCTGAGAGCCTAAAAGGATGAAACCTTAGGTGAGTCCTACATGTGTTGTCCTGCTGAGCTGCTGTGATTGAAGAGCTCTCCAGTGACACCACACAGGTAAAGCTACTTCTGTGATCCAGGTCTAGGTGGTGCTTGCTGCTATTCCTTTGGGGAAAGCACAAGTGGACAGGCTTGGGGGGATGTGAGCCTGAGTGGTACTGATCACTCAAGCACCTTCTTGACTTGGTTTCAGCCAGTAAGGTAAATTGAGTCTTTCCCAGAGAGCTGGTCCCATCAGGATAGAGGGTTTTCCACAATGAAGACAGAGCTGCTCATGATGAGACACCATCCCACCCTGCACCCTTCATGATGCTCAGATGCAGCTGAGAGGGAGGAGAAGGCTGTGAAGGTCCTGGACCTTCTCCATCCTCCCTGGGGAGCCTTTGAAGAGGAGGATATTTGCTGCATGAAACGGCCAGAGATTATGGGAGAGCTGGTGGATGTGCTGCCCTGACTTGTCTGCCAAGACTGTAGAATCACAGACTGGTTTAAGTGGGAAGGGACCATTCAAGGTCATCTAGTCCAAGCCCCCGGCACTAGGCAGGGACATCTGCAACTAGAGCAGGTTGCTCAGAGTCCTGGCCAACCTCACCTGCAATGGTTCCAGGGATGGGGCACCGACCACCTCTCTGGGCAACCCAGAGCAGGGTCTCGCCACACTCAGCGTCAAAAATTTCTTCCTTCTCTCTTGTCTAAATTTCCATCTTTAAATTTAAAACCATCACCCCTTGTCCTGTCCCAACAGGCCCTGCTCAAAAGGTCTGTCCCCATCTTTCTGACAGGCCCCTTGAAGTCCTGAAAGGCCGCAAGAAGGTCTCCCTGGAGCCTTCTCTTCTCCAGGCTGAACAATCCCAACTCCCTCAGCCTGGCCTCCCAGCAGAGGAGTTCCAGCCCTCCCAGCATTGCTGTGGTCTCCTCTTGCCCCACTCCAACAGGTCCCTGTCCCTCCTGTGTTGAGGACTCCAGAGCTGGAGGATGTTCATGAGCACGTGGCGTGAGTTTGATGACAGTGATCCTTCCGGCTCTCCTGAGTGTAGGTGAGTCACACTATGACCACAGATGTGCTTAGGCAGAGGCTCCTCTGAGTGTTGATGCGGTGTCTTAAGTGGTCCCCTGACAGTGCTGCTGGTGCTCATTCCAGTACTCAAAAGGCAGGTCCTGGCCAGGGGCAACCCCCAGCACTAGTGTGTGTGTGTGCTGGGTGTGAAAGCTCTGCTGCTGGAGAATGATTTGGCTCATGGTCAGGTGGGCATTTTTGCCTCTGAGCTGCTGGTTGATACGACAGGACTACTCCTCACTAGTGCCTTCAAGTGTTGTCTGTGTTTAATTTTTCCATGGGATCTTATTTTCTCTTGTCCTTGTGGGTGACATAGTGCCAGTGCAAATTCCTGCCACCCTGACAGCTTTCTACCTCTTTGTGACTCTTGTTGAACACCTGTGGTCAGCACCCAGCCTGTGTGTGACCTGTGTGCTGTGTTTGTCACCCACCCAACATGTTTCTGCCTCAAACTCTGCCCACCCCCTGCTCAGCATCTGCCGCTTTCATCTCAACTCGGTTTAGAAAAACAAAGATTCTTCTTCCTCCCCTGGGACCCCCTGGTCAGCAAGGCAGGAATTAAGATGCTCTCCAAGCATCGCTTTGCTGCTCCAGCACATGTGCTCTGCTCTGTGGCAGGATGAGTATCGAGGGAACTCTACTTTCGATGAAAAACCCAACGGGCTTTTCCCTTTCCAAGAGGGTCTCTGATCATTCACACATAGGTTCTTCCTTTCTGGGGAAGGAAGGGGCTTTGCAGTGCCACCCTGCTGCTGTGTGTGACAAGGATTGGAGTGGTGGAGGAGGATTGTCCCCACCCCTTGTCACCCTTCTGGGGTGTGTGGCACTATTTCTCCAGGAGACAGGCAAGGTGACACCACGTGCAGGGAGTGGAGTTGCTCCAGGGATGGGGGGACAGCCCTTCTGCATGAAGGCAAGATGCTGCCCAGTGTAGCTCTGGGACCTCTCAGTAGTATGAAATTACACCAGATCCCTCTGCAACTCTTCCCTGACGTGTTTCCTGTCTCTGCCTCCTCTAATAGCTCCCAGCTGACTCAGACTCCAGGGCTGCTCGTATTCCTGAAGCCCAAACCAGTGGACCAGTGAAGTTTGCTTCTGGTGTCTGTCAGCTGTGGCCCAGCTGTTGGACCAAGGGATGGGAGGCAGGAGCTAGGCTCCTGGCTCTTTCCTTCTCATGTGCTGTCCCAAGCCACCCCTGAAAGTTCTGGCATGGTCCAGCATGGACATTTGTCTGATCTTCATCACTGTGGTGTTGGTGGAGGAACCCATCGTCTCACTGTTGTGCCTTTTCTTGTAGGAAACGGGGCTTTTAATGAAGGTGCTGGAGAAATATTTTTCAAGCTGAAGCAGCCCAGTCACAAAGGACGAGGTGTGGAGGATGAGGTGTGTCTGCGGGCTCGGCCAGGCGTGGCAAGCAGAGAAGAGCCTTGTCCTTGTGGGTTACTGTAGCAACATCACTTTTATGTATTCTCTGTAATCTTGTGAATAGTGATGGCTGAAAGCAGAGCCACCCTGTATGTTTCCAGTGCGTTTTCAGCTTTCTCAGTGTCTGATGTGCCGTGAATAAAACTGGCTCTTTGCACAGACTGTTCCATGAGGGTGGGGAAGGCAGAGCCCCCAGGGCTTCTGCCTTGGAAGAGTGGAGAGTGGGAGCAGCTTGAGGAGGGGATGGAGGGAAGCTCCTGGCCCTCAGCCACCAGGAGAGTTTGGATTCAGTCCCTGCAGCCTCTGCTCACTGAAGAAGACCCCGACTGCTGTATGACAAAATTACAAGCTTGGATGAGCTGATACTAGGAACAATTTCATCCTCACGAGGGTTGTCAAGGCCTGGCCCAGGCTGCCCAGGGCTGTGGTGGAGTTGCCATCCCTGAGGGTGTTTCAGAGCTGCATAGATGTGGTGCTGAGGGACATGATTTAGTGGTTCCCTGGCAGTGCTGGGTTAATGGTTGGCCTTTATGATCTTAAAGGTCTTTTCCAGCCCAAATGATTCTGTGATTATACCACTCACTACTGGACTGTCTTTATAACCCTCTTTGCTGGAGAGATTTCCAGCACGCCCTTGTGAAAGCAAAAAGCATCTTACTGCTGGCATTGCTGAGATTTCTGGTTCAAGCATGGCCACTGCCTGAGGGGACCCCAGGGTTTACTACAGGCTCATTGGCCAGGGCTGGACCTTCTACCATCTCTCATGTGCAGGTATTGACTGTTACACAGCCTGTTCATGTGCCGGCTATGGGATGGTTGCTTGGTTCACCTTGGGCACAGGGTGAAGTACTCAGTGGGGCAGAGGCACAGTCCTGGGGTCCTCCATGTGCAGGACAGCCGGAGCAGGGGGCTGCCCAAAATGGGTGATGGAGCATAACCCAATGAACAAGCTCTGGTTCTGCACCTTCTGCAAGAATCCTGTGTCCTACAGCCACCATGGAGGATGTCCCCAGACACAGCTAAACCTGGCAGCAGATTCCAGAGTGATGCTGTTAATGAAAGCGTAAGGTTCCCCATGCACACTTCTGATGCTAAATTCAACCTCAGTCTTTGAGCTCCCACAGGCAGAAGAGCCCTTCTCCCAAGAATGACCAGAGTCCGGAGCCATGTCATGCCAAGCCCAGGGACAATCCTGTATCTCAAAGTTCTGATGACCAGTAGAGGAGAGAAAGCCATGGTAGGAGATCTCACCTTGCTCCCTGTTACTTCAAAGGTGGCTTGAAGCCCAGATGGTTCTTATGAATGTATTGCTCTTACAGGAACTTAGTCATGAGCCGGAGAAAGGCAGTCCCTTTCCTGGAGAACTGCAGGAGAGAAAGTCTGGTCTCCATCCCTGGGCGGATGTAGGGTGTGCAGACACAGATGCCCTAGCCCACTCACATTATAGCACAGCACTGCCTCATGCCTAGTCCCAGGCCTGGAGATGCTTCTCAGGAGGTAGTATGGTGCTGCAAACCTGCTGCCAACATCACAGGATGTCTCAGGTCAGGTGTGAACTGAAGCCACCACTGTAGGGGACATCATGGGATCCCCAGGTCCTGCTCAGGCCAGACTGACAACTCTAGGAGGTCAAAAACAAAGAGGTACTGCAGAAATACTGTGTGGTGGGGTCACTGCTCCTTCTCTGAGCCCAGTGATGATTCAGATCACGCTGATTGTGATGGTGGTTCAGATCATGCCAAGTCTTCCCTGTCTCACTGGAGCAGTTAGAAGGCTGCAGCCCCTGGGGAGAGCATCACCTCACTACCACTGGGAACCCTCCCATGTTCTCCAGCCTGCCAGTAAACAGCCCACTTGTAGCACCACAACAGCCTTTCTTCCTTTCTTGTATCCTTCAGCCTCCTACCCACCCGCTTTGCTCAAGTGTCCCACTGTCCTTCTTCAGTCACTTGTTCTCGGGACTGCAGGAAGCTTTCCTCCAACCTATGTTTTTCTGCCCAGGCTTTTGCTGTGCGCTGGGATGTGGGTGACCCCCAGCTCACCTTTCAGTAGCTTCAGCAAAGCCTCAGCTTAAAACTAATTATAAGCAAGAAAAATAATGATATTGCCTATCAGGTGTGACACTGGAGCAGACCAGATGCCTCTCAGCCGGCAGTGTGACTGACACCCTAATGGGATTCCTGACCTGACGTCACGTCATGGAACCACCAGCTCGCCTCCTGCCCATGGGGGGTGGAGGCGTGTGAGCAGGTTCCTAAACATCACAGCAGAAGCCTGCTGTGAGATCCTCATTCTCCCACCCACCCAGACCTGTCTGTCTGTCCCTTATCTCCCCCCATCACTACATTGTGGGTCAAGGTAAAGATGGGGAGGTCACTTGGTAATTACCATCATGGGCAAAACAGATTTGACTCGGGGAATTTAACTTAATTTATTGGCAATTAATATAAATATTTGAGTATTGACTCAGGTTTTGGACACAAACCACCCCCCACCTCTACCCACCCCCCACACCCACCCCTGCAAGAATTTTCACTCTTGGGGAGAGCAGTTCTCCTCCCCTTTGCCAGGCTCGGTATCACTCCCAGCGACTCTCCTCATCATCATCATCACTGCAGGTTATGTTTGGTCCCCTTGGTGAAGCAACCAGCAATAGCAGGGGGATGTGGTCAGGTTGTAGCAGTTTCCTCTCTGCTGCTCCTTCCTTCTTCCCCTTTTCCTGTGCTCTGCTGTGACTGCTCATCACTCAATAGCTTCCTTTGGGGCAGTACCTGCTCTGTCAGGGGCTCTTCCACAGGCTGCAGGTCCTCTGGGGATGTGTATGCTCCACCATTGGTCCTCCACTGGCAGCAGTCCATTTGAGGAGCTCCTGCTCCACTGTGGAGCACCTCTTCATCCTCCTCCTCTGAACTGCTACATAAAGCACTGGAGCAGTGTTGTCCCCACCCTGAACCACATGTTACTGAGGAGCATGGTGTCCATCACCTGCCTTGGACACCATCCTAGAAGCATAGGATAACTCAGGCTGGAGAGGACCTCAGCAGATCCCTAGGCCAGCTGTATTCTCAAGGCAGGGTCAGCCCTGGGGTCAGACTAATTTATTAAGGGCTTTGACACATCAGTTCTTGAAAACCTCCAGGTGTGAAGGCTGGGTGTCCTGCTCCACTGCTTGACTGTTCCAGTATTTCTCCTTCTCCCACACAGGCAAGCAGCCACTCAAACCCCAAACCCCAAAGTCCTCTTCAATTTAAATTGCAAACTGAGAGGGTCAGAAAAGCTTCTGAGGAATACTATTTTTTGGCAGTTTGCCTGCTCTGTCCTGGCATCTGCCTTTCTGACATTCATCTGCTGGTCTGTGGCACACACAGTTCCCTGCACAATAGCCTGCCATTCACCTGGTCCCATTCTTTAAGGGTTTCCAGGACCAAAGTTTTGTATCCAGGTGAGGGAAATGAATAAACTCTTCAGGTTTGTTTTTTTCTTCAGCTCTGTGTTTGTTCCCCTTGCTGCTCTGGCTCAAGGCTGCCCCTCCTTGGAAGGACTTGGACACCACTGGTTAGGCTCATCACAACCGGAGATGTAATGAGGCCACTGACTCAACTGAGGTCACTTGGATGACTTCCCTGGGGTGCAGATCCTCAGAAACTGTGACCGTTCAGAGCATGGACTTTGATCACAGTTGATCTCCTACCACAACTGATGGCCATGATATGACCCTAGGGATGGGAAAAGGATGTAAAGTGAGGTAAGAGAAATAGAGACAAGCCACCTTCACCACTAACATCTGTTTCTGTTTAGTTGTGGGACTGCCCCACAAGTAGGAGCTGGCTGAGAGCGATGGTTGTGAAAGTCCACTGCTACCACTTGGTGTCATTGGTGTCTCAGGCTTAGTGAAGTGCTCCCTGTCATGCTCATTCACACAGGACTGTCTCTCCTGCTATGCCCTCAGCAAAGACATCAGGCCCCAGCTTGGTTTGATCCTTCCTCTGAGGTGTCCTGAGGCTTCTTTTCCATAGGCAACCAACAAACCAGGCAGTGAGGAAGGGAAGAGATAGAGGCAGGAAGGAAATAAGGTGCCATCAAGAACCAAAACAATTTTAGTCCCCTAAACACCTTTGCCATCTCCAATGCCCCAAGCAAAGCTCTTGTTGTCCTGATATGGACACCAAAACCTGACCTGACCAAGACAAACCCAGCCAGTACAGAGGCTGAGTCAGCCTGAGAAAGTGAGTGTCCAGAGCTTGGTGCCACTAGTGTCTTGAAAAATGAGGGCTCCCAGTGGGGCAGTAGGACTGTGTTGGGACAAGGTGGACTCTTCCTCTTGCCTGGCAGCATCCAGGTGGCAGTGCTAGATCTCAAAGACCATGTCCTTTCATGAAGGGCCAGCTTCCCAGCTCCTCACTTGCCATGTGCCCTTTCTCTGGAAGGATGTGACACATGTGTTGGGAAATGTTTTAGGGAACTAGCTCCACTGGGAGGTCCGTGAGACTATGGTAGGAAGAACAGGGCCACCAGATTTGTATAAATGCTGGTGGAAGGACCTCTAGAGGTCTTGAGTTCAACCTCTCACTCACAGCAGGACTGTCACCAACAGCAACGTTCTATTCCAAGGTGATGTTTGGTGGGATAGGACGATTGGGTGGGAAGAGCAATTCAACCCAACCCACAAGCCCTTTTGACACCCAGAACTTGTAGACATGTATGAGAGACCCGGCCAACCTCAGATCTACCTTAGGTATCTTCCACCACAATGTTTGTCCTCTTGCTCCAAGATCTGCAAGGGTCTTCAAGTCCAAGTGGAGTGCCTCTGAGTTTATAAGAGGTCCTTGGAGGTCTCTGGGACAGCAAGGGTGTCTTGCAAGATCCAAGCTGTTTGGAAGGTGGATCCACAAGCCCTACAAAAATCTGCACTGGTTCCAGCCAGGTGTATCTCTTTGTTGCACATATGCTGAGACTGAGGCAGCTGTTGGCACTTTTTGCCTGGATGAAAGGAACAGATTTTTAAATGATCTTCTACCCAGAGCTGGGATAGGGGGATCAGGGTGCTTTTGTGTTCTCAGCCCATTCATTTTGTGGCTGACAGGAAGTTCCAGCTAGATGCAGGAGCTCCATGGAAAAATGTGTGTCACTGCAATTATGCTTCTAACGACAGAGATTACAAGAGAAAGCTTGGGATGAAAGTGCTAATTACTACCTGGTGCATCGTTAACAAGCCCCAGCAAAGCTCAGCTCACTGATAGGTACATCAAACTGTCAAGAATGGCTGTTATCTGCGGGGATGGGCTTCCCCAGACTGGGTTGGGAAAATCCCCGATGAGATCTGTCCCTAAAGCTAATGCACTTCCCAACTCACATGCCAGGGCAGCAGAGTTCCATGAGACAAGCGAGGCCCTCAGGGCTGAGGCTGCAGGGGCAACCTGGGAGCTGGCAACTCCACTTTCTCTTTAGTGGAGGGGCAAGGTCTCTAACACAGATTCAGAACGGAAAGTGATGTCCTCCTCCTGTCCTCTGTTCTCCGCGAGGCATCAGGGTACGTGCTCAGCCCCTCCCTGTATCCCTCTGCTCCAGCAGCTGGTGCAGAGCTGCAACGCTGGGTTCAGGGCAGCCTGGAAGGGGCACCTAGGGTCTGTGAAAGAGGAGAGAAGGGCTGGACCTGCAGCTCCTCATCCAGGCTGGGTGATCCCAGCTGGGTGATCCCAGTGCATCCCAGCAAAGGGCACGGCACTTGGGAAGGAACAGGGGCTGGCCCCACCCTCTCATCAGGGTGTCCCCTGTCTCATGGGGGCAAACATGGGGTCTCTGGGTGGGATGGAGATATTCAGGAGGGCAACAGGGCAGTTGGATTTCTGTCCCCTGGGTCTCTGGGAGCATGTGGAAACCTGTAACAACACTGCCAGGAGCTGAAAACCTGTTCAGGGCTGGGAGCAAAGATGATCAAGTAGCCCCAAGTAAGATGCTCTTTCCTGGCACATGCCTTTGAAGGTCTAGGCTGTAGAAGATTTGTTCCTCTCCTACATGATGGCTCTTGGAAGGAGGAGAGGGCTGAACACTCAAGACAATTTCTGGATGATTTCCTTGAAGTGTAGCTGATACCCCTCCTGCTTCAATTCCCACTAGGACAATGGGTGGCTCCCACTGAGCTAATCTCCTGGCAGCTGTCTCCATCATGAGATATGAAATCCAGCTCTCTGGGCAGTGTGGTGGGCAGCAATACCTTCCCCTTCTCTTAAAATCTCTAAGTAGCTTCCAAGCAGAGCTGGAAAAATAGATCCTTCTTTCAAGTACCTCTAGAGCCAAACCATGGCCATGGAACCATGAATGTCGGTGAGATAGAGGGTGTCCCTCCATCTTTCCCCCTGTCCCTCCATTCAAGCTGCTCCATCATGGGTCATTCAGCTGTGACAAAGAATCCTGGGCAAGGAGCTGCAACCAAGCATCAGAATGGGACATGGCACAGGTTCCATTGTAACAGAGCCCCAGCCTGAACACACTTGCAGCATCCTCCATGCTGGGGATCAGGACAGAAGGGCTATGGGGTACAGCCAATGGGGCAGGGTGACACCTGGACACAAACACCACAATCCTGGTGGCACTGATGGGTCAGGCATAAATCTTCTGAGCAATGGGCAGCCTCTTGGGTCTCCTGCTCCATCCCCAGAACTGCCTCCATGCCCAGGCACGTCTCCACACCTTCCCCGCCTTAATTCCCAGCACCACAAGAGATGGCGGCTGATCCAACACTGCATGGCTGCTTGTGCAAGAGGTGATGGGTGCTGCTCCTCTCACCCTCACCTTCCCCAGGTGACCTGGATCTGGTGACTCATCTTGAATCATGTGGTCCATTGCTTGCAAGCAAGTGAAGCAGAAGCTGCCTGATAAAAGAGGGGTATCTAAGTGAGGGCAGAGTGCTGATGGTGGGAGCAGTGCCCTGAGCATGATGGTGCAAGCTCCTGGCCAGTAAGAACAAGCCCCAAGACGTGTTCCATGGAAACTGTCCAATGAGCTACACTCCTTTGCTACCTGCAGAAATACCCAGAAATTTAAAGAAAGGAAAAGAAATCCCAAACCCAGTTATCATCACAGCCTCAGGCTTTCTGTAGTACCACTTTGTGGATGCAGAGTGGTGGGTGAGGGTTAAATCCAGCAGTTCTCCCATGCTTGCCAGCCTGTGAGCCCATCAGCACCCCAGGTAATTGGAGCATCCCCCTTTTCACCATCACACACGGTTTTCATCATTGCTGGGGAGAGATGAAGAAACCAGAGCAGCTATGTGAGCTCCTCTATTGTCCTTGTCGACAAATGCTGTGCTGATGGGCACCTCCTTTGGAGAAGGAGGGAAACTTCCTCCCCCCTGCTTAAACTTTTGGCAATTGGGTCTCTCCCCAGAAGACTTGCTTGTTATTCTCATCCAAACAGCACATGCCTCCATCTCTTCCTCGGACACACCCCCTACATTGGTTTGGCCAAGCCAGTGCAGAATCCATCTCTCCGCTGCCTCTCCCGGTTTCAGGGAGTGCAACGAGTGATGGTATAACCCCTGGCCAGACCAGTTTTCATCCCACCAGGCACGCCCCCTGGTGATCCTTCTCCCACACCAGAGGGACAGGTATTTCCACCTTTCCAAGAAGTCCAAAGCCCCATGTGCACAAGGATCTGCACTGCTTTCTGTGAAGTCCATGTCTCCCCATGCTTTGGAGATGCTGCCAGAGCTGGAGCTTACACCACACCCATCTGGCAGACCCCAGGGAGGGATTCAGTGTTCAGACTGGGTAGCACCAGTCTGGGACTCAAGGGAAAATGGAAAAATCTTTGCCCAGAAATGTCTTTATTTCCTGCTGGGTGTGAATTAAAGCTTGGTTTTACCTCCCTCTGCCTAGGGGGTGGGAAGACAAGGTTTTCAGGGCACCTAGCCAGGCCTTTTGCTGGGGTGCAGAAAGTGACACACAAGGGATGGCACTAATCATGCTGGCTTCAGAGGGAAGCCCCCAAACGTGAGTCAGGAGAAGTCTTTCGGTCACACTGGGACCTCTCAGCATCAATGCAACCAGCTTCAGCCAACCAAAATGCCAAAGAATGAGAGCAAACCCCAAAATCTTCAATTTCAACAGTCTCCACACTGTAACCAGGTTAGTAACCTGATCGTCTTCTGCAGAACAGGGCTGGGAACCCCTCTAGATCTGTGCCTCTCTGCTGGTCCCTCTTGCCAGCCAATGTGACCCACCTTTCCCAGTCACTGATAGGTTGTCCAGGACCTTACCAGGGGATGGATTCAGGAGCAGGGTCAACAAGGAGACTGTGCAGCCACAACCCATGCTAGGTGATCTCATCTTCTGCAGAAGCGGAGGTGTTTCTGCAGATGACCAGGATGCTTCACTGGGCAGTGTAAGTGAGGGCTTTGAAGCTCTCTACTGCTCTCTCCAGCAGGCTCCTGACGAGCCTGGCAGCCCCAGGGTCTTCATGCTATAAGGAACTGCTGGACTTTCAATCACTTTGCAGGAAAAGTTGAGGAGAAGGTAGAAAAGCTCCCACAGGATCACTCACCTCTCCAACGCTGTACGTCACTGTGCCAGCCCATACCTTGCTTGCCTGTCCTGGAGCTCAGCAGGAGAGCTGGAGAGGGCCCATCTGCTGTGGGTACGTCTGCATGATTCAGCCACATCTGGAGGCGGGCACTGTGAAAACCACTGGGAGAAACACAACTGTGACATGCCAGGCTGGCTTCTCGCCCAGGGAGGCAGCACAGGCAGGGAGGCAGCGTCCTGGAGCACACGCCGCAGCTCGGTGCAGCAACCAGCCCTTGGGATCGGCCCTGGCAGAGGTAGGCTCAGCACCAGGAATGGGGCACAAGCATTTCTGCAGCTGCTGCTGGGGTGGTCCTCGCTCCTTGGGGATGCTGAGCAGCCTTTTCCTATCAGGGCAGTATCTTGGCCGAGTGTTGTGGCAAAAACCACATCTGGCTTCCTGAGCAGCATCCCTCTGGATGGTTCCTGGGGCAGAGGGTTGGCCAGTGGTGATAGCCACCCTATTTCTGTTTCTCTGTCTCCTCTGGGTTACTCCTGTTTCCTTGGATGGCAAGGACTTACTTCTGCCTGGGGCTCAGCAAGCAGCAGGCTGATGGGCCACAGCCTGTGTTTGTGCAGTGATTCACCGAGCATGACACCCACAGGCTGGAGTCAGGATGTTTGGTGAAGAGCTGAACCAGGGAGGGGGGAAGCACAGGCAAGAGACTGGGACTGAGAACAGACAGAGGAGGGGAGAGAGAGGGGCCTCGTGACATGTGCACATCTTGCTGTCGCATCCTGGGGACAATCTGAGCATTTGCACCAGTGACTCCAAACCTGCTTTGCTCTGGGACATACACTGGGAAGGTGGAGGGCTCCTGTGTGAGATGCTTGACTGTACACTCAGATGCAGGACTGCAGCATGCACAGGCACTGGAGATGCGCACGCAGACATGCCCAGGGCAAGCACCAGGCTGGCAAGCACCAGGGTGGGTGGGGTGGAAGTGTGGAGCTAATTTTCTCCCCAGTGTCTCTCTGGGTGCTGATTCCCATCTGTCCCAGGCAGCAAGATGACACTTTGGAATGGTTCCTTCCCCTTCTACCCTGGCACTAATGGGTGTTTCCCCTTTGACACCACCTGCACCATCATCATTTCCATCTTCCTCTCTATGTTGGCCACTTTCATCATCATCCTGCCAGGGATCCGGGGCAGAAAGGTAAGTGAACAGGCTGGGAGAGCTCAGCCTTCTGGTCCCTGCCCTGTTCATCCCATATGCCTCCTCCTCCCCAGCCTTGAAAAAAGACTTGGGAAGCAAACATGCACACAGACTCATGGCCAGGGCTCTGGGATCTCTAGCATGCTGTGGGAGTGAGCTCCAGCCCAACCCAGCATGTAGCTCCATGTTGGAAACACCAAACTCCATCATCCCAAATTTATGAGGTGCTCAGATCGGAGCTGATTTTTCTGTGAACAAGCCCAAGTGATGTCACAGGACTGGAAAAACAGGTCAATGTTCAAAGACCTTGCTCCACGTTTCCCAATACCCCAAGGAAAAAAGGAGGTGTGCACCATGGGTGCCCCAACACTGCTCGTGCAGTAGGGGCCAGCCGACCACCCCAGGAGCCCACCACAAGCCCACCACTCACACACTACATGCTTATCACTTGCCTGGCTTTGCAGTGGGGCTGGTTGAGAGGCACCTCCCCACCAGGGGACACACCACAAACATCTGGACACTGCTTTTGTTGCCAGCTTGGCCAGCTGCCAATACATTCATATACGTGAGGTTTAGATATGTCTGGATATCCCAACTGGGAGCTGTTAACGGGAGCGTCTCCATCTTCCTTCCCAGAAAGCGGATGGCACAGCTTCCCCAAATGGGCTGGTTTGACCTTTCTCTGTCCGCATCTCCCTGTTACCTCCCCCACCCAACAGCAGGGATTCCACAGCCACGTGTCCCCCTCCTCACCACCCACTTGCAGAGCCTGTATGGTGACTCTCTGGAGGGGGGACAGGCCTGTTTCTTACTAGCTGGTGTTTCTAAATCATGTGCTCGGTGCTGAGGTCCCCATGGCAAAATCTGACTGAGACTTGTCCTCCCCTCTGCTCACCCCTCACAGCGACTCTTCTGGTTCCTAAGGGTGGTAATGGGCCTCTTCGTGGGAGCAGTGGTCCTCAGTGAGTACTGCAGTCCTGGGGGGAAGCTCAAGGATGCCCAAGACACAAGGGATGGAGGATCAAGGCAAGGGAGGGTGAACAGAGCAACCAAGTGCCAAGTCCAGCTCACAGGATGAGTTTATGGGGAAGACAAACCCCATCCGTGTCTGAATCTGGTTGCACCAAGTGGTGGGAAGAGCAAGCACCCATCTGTCTCCTCTCTGAAGGCTGGCGGTCATATTCTCAGACCACCTCCAGGGCAGTCACCAAAAGCCCACCACCAAGCATGGCAGAGGACCCAGACAAATTGGCAGGTGTTTAGATGAGGACCAGTACATGGACAATGCTTACACATCAGCCCCATTGTCTCCAGGGCTAGGGACTTCTGAGTGTGGGGAGAAACCAACCCAAATGGGGTTCTCAGGGTCATGGGTCAGGGTTGATGCTGGGGAAGGACACATGAGGCTTCTGCTCCTTGAGGCTCACAACACAGGCCTTGTCCTCAGGATGGGGTAGATGATGCTCAGGCTATGGTGACCATCACAGTGGGTGCTTCCAACACAAGGCCATGACTAACCTTTGAAGTCTTCACAGCCATGCAGTTCACCAGGGACTGGGAGACTGGCTGGGTGAGAGCAAACACCTCCTACAAGTCCTTCAGCCATGCCCTGGTGCATGTGGACGTTGGGCTCCACATTGGCCTGAGAGGGCTGAACATCACACTGGTGGGTGAGTTCATATCATGACAGGAGGTGATTGGGTGCAAGTTTGGCAACTGTATACCGGGGTACTGGGGCTGTGGGCTCTCAAGCCCTACCTCCAGGAAGTCTTGGAGCTGTCTCCAAGTCTGAGAAAGCTGCTTAATCTTCACCATCTGGCAGGAAACCCAGTGAATCAGCTGAATGAGACCATCAACTACAACGAGCACTTTTCCTGGAGCTTTGATACAGACTACGACCAAAGCTATGGTGAAGGCTTGGAGAAGGGGCTACCCAGCCCCATCCTCTACGTGGCAGAGAAGTTCACCACGCAAAGCGCCTGCGGTGTTCACAGGCAGTACCGCATTTCCAGCCACTATGCATCCCTCATGCTGTGGTAAGTTACATCAGGGTCAACCCTATCTCTGCTCAGTGTTGGAGATGGACAGAACCAGGTCGAGCACAGGACTCTTGACTGACCCACTCTGCTCACTGTAAGGCCATGCCAAAGCCTTGCTGGTCTCTGGCACCCACCTTTCTGCAGAGACAGGAATGCTCATGCTTCCTTGCCTGCCCGTCTCCTCAGAGTCCTCTTCTTTGTCCTCTGCCCTGATGTACAAAATTGCACTTGGAGAAAAAGTATTGATTTAAAGAAAGGCGGATGCAACTGTGTGGGGTTTATGGTGCAAAGTCCTCTCCCAAGCAAGATGCAGAGCCCAATAAGACCAGCTGTGGTGGGGTTCCTCTTGTGTGAGACCTAATGGTGGGGAGTGGGAGGGACCAACAGGAAAGAGCTCAGAGGCTTTCTTGTGGTATAAAGCTGAAAGCCCTTGTGCGATGTGATCATGGAGTCTCAGAGCATCCCCACATGTCTCAGAGGTGGTGGGAAAGGCTGCAGGGTAGAGTAAGTCTTGCAGTTCCCCCTGTGGATGTATGCTCCAGGTCCCTGCCTGTATCTCCTTTTTTAAGTTCAGGAGAAGTAACTGACCCTGCCCAAATCTTCTTCCTATCGAGGAGGAGTATTTCAAGGCAGGGATGTTGATGAAAACTTAATTTTCACTATTATTCTTGGAATCAGAAAAATTTCTTAGGCTCACCCCCTCAGAGAGATGAACCCAAATCCCACACACAGGGCAGGGCTGGCAGCTGGGCTTGCTCCAGGTGCCAAATCAGATGGGGGCACGGCTCATTGTGTGGTTCTCCAAACAAAAGTTTCGCTGTTGCCGTTCTCTCTTCGAACAGGTGGGAACTGTCTGGGGGTGGCCAGTTGTGGAGGACCACAAGAATCAGAGAAAGAGTTAATTTGGAGGTACCTCCAGAGTTTTCTGCTCCAGTCCCCCTCCCAGAGCAGGGCTGATGCCAAAGCCACATCAAGGTGCTTGGGGATTCATGAAGTTCAACACTGAATGTCCCCAGGCATGGAGAACCATCTCCACCCACTGTGGGACCTGCTCACAGCTCTGCCATTCATGAAGTTACAGAATTGTCTGGGTTGGAAGAGACCTCTTTATAGCAGCCTGTTCAGCCCACCTACTAGAGCAGGTTGCGCAGGTCTGACTCCTTCCATTGGGATGTGGAGAGGAGACCAAGAATAGATTCCAAGAATGATGCCTTCTGCTTGGTTTTGTGGTTCTTTTGCAGGATGGCCTTTTGCACGTGGCTCATTTGCATCCTATTGTTCTCCATGCCCACCCTGCTCTATGGTGGCTACATGCTCCTGCTCACTGCCATGCTGATGCTCTTCTCACTGCTCTTCTTCTTCACTGCGAGGAACACTCCAAAGTGTCCCATCCGGTTTGGCCCAGCTTCCCTGAAAACAGACTATGGTGGATCCTTTTGGCTGACATTAGCGACAGGTGAGTGCTCATCTTGCCCCTGGGGCTTTTGTTCTCCATCCATGCAGTGATGACATTCAGTGATGCTCCCACAGCACGTCATCCTTTCTGTGTCCATGGCTGGTCACAGAAAATGATTATTTATTTCTTTTTTAATGACATACAAGAGTTTAGGAAAACGTCGTCAGGACTGGGGACTCCTGAGCAGCCAGGACAACTGCAGTCAAAGGTATCTGCATGGAGGTGTGCCCATAGGAGTGCCATGAAAGTCATGAATTGCAGAGTCAGGGAAAGACCTGGACTGGAAGGACCCTCAGGGGTGTCTCTCCCAGCCCTTACCTAGAGCAGAGCCAAACTTAGAGCTCCATCAGCCTTGTGCAGTCCTGTGGTGGATGTCCCCATGGCTAGAGATCCTCTCTGGCTTTCAGGACCTGTTCCACAGCTGTCCCACTCGTTGTCAGCAATTACTTCCATCTATCAAGCCAGAATTTCCCATGTTACAACTGTGCTCCTCCAAGAAGAGACTGTCTCCTTTTCAGAAGCAGAAGTTGGCAATTAGCTCCCCCTGCAGACTTCTCTTTTCAGGCTAAACCAGCCCAGAAACGCCAGCCTTTCCCCAGACATGATGGCCTCCAGCTCCAGCTCTCTTGACCATCTGCTCCAGTTCAATGACTTCGTTTTTTACTGGGGAGCCCAAACCAATGGCAGAGTCCAGAAGTGAAGAGGGAAATAACACCTTCCCTTGACCTCCTCAGTGATGCCATGTGCTGTTGGCCAACCCAGAACCCAGGTGGCTGGACCACAGCAGGCAGGGGCTGTTACTGTGTGTCCCCATGCTGTGTGTTTCAGGGCTGCTGTGCCTGCTGCTGGGCTTGGGCATCATCATCCTGAACTCCATGCGGCCAGAGAAGCTGAAGCTTGTCTTTAACCTGGACAAGGGAAGGGGAGAGGAAGAGGAGGAGTGGGACAAGTCCTGCATGCCAGCTGAGTCCAGGTCCTCTGCGCAGGATGTGCTAATGGTCTCCCTGGATCAGCTTTGTGAGGTGACAGCCACCCAGCTGTAAGGCACAGGGAGGAGGCAGGGCAAAGCCTGAGGACACCCCTCCTGAATTCATGCTCCTGGCCAACCCCACCAGGAGCCCAGGTGATGGTAATAATATTCAAATCTGTAAAGGTGTCTCAAATACAACAGTTTGTCTTCAACATCCACACCCCCCCTCCACACCCCCCCCGGCTGTTTTATTCACCATTAGCTGGAAGAGCTTTTTGGGTGAAGAGAATGTATGTCCCATCCCTGGCTGCCCAGTTACAGACACTAGGCTACTGCCCTTCCCCTGAGACCATCCTCAACAAACCCAAGAGTCCTCCCTAAGACACAGAGATTAACCAGAACAAACTGGAGAGAAAACAAATAACTGTAGACACATAGATATGAACCAAAGGAGAAGTAGACCCTCCACAACAGCACCCCCACCACAACAGCACCCCCACCCTGAAGGCCCCTGAGAAGTCCCCTCTGTTCAGGGATTCTAGTCCCATCAGCAGTCAGGAAGAACAAGCAGGGCTGTGCTCACCCAGGTGGTCCTGTATCCTTCACCTCCTCTTGCTCGGGGGTGAAGAGCAGGTTGGCAAAGAGGTCCACAATTTATCAGGATGCTGGAGGTACCAGACCCTGGAGGCCTCCTGGATTTCAGACCCATCCTGACACCCCACAGCTCAAGTTTGATGTAGGTCTGAGATGTGCTGCTCTGGAAATGGCACAGTTGGAGTGTTGGTTGTCTCCTGCTTCTTACAGTGCTTATAAACACCCCAGACCACAGCCACCAGTCTGTGAGTTACTGGTGCTCTCACAGCCCTCTGAAAGCAAGACAAAACTTGGAGGGAGGGAGGGAGGGAGGGAGAGGAGGAGATGGGAATGGAGGTGCTACAGTGCTCGGGAGAGCAGCAGTAATCCATCAGCAGTAGGTGAGCATCACACCCAGTCTGGGAGACTTGGTCCCTTTCTGATCATCTGTAGAATTACCCGTGTCATGGGGCACATGATGCTGAAGTTCTGCACACCCAAGGTGGATGCAACCACCTACTCCTGGCCGCTGACAGCCAGCAGGGACCGTGTCCAGGGAGAGAGGAAAGGGAGGGAGGTTTGCACTGCTTTAAGTCTGCAAGTTTTGCAACATTTTTTTTTCCCCTTGCTTTGTGCTCGCTTATTTTCCCCTCAATCTCAATAAAATAATTTGGACCTGGTCTTTCACTTGCCTGTTGATAGAGGTGTCTCTCTGAGGGCCAGCAGGCTGGGGATGCTCTTTTGCTGAGATGTGGCAGCCATAGAGAAGGGAGGAAGGTGAAGGCAGAGAATTTTTGGTGTCCTGTATGGGGCATCTGACCACAGCTGGTTGGTGCAGGGTAGTTAAGTCAAGTCAACACGCAGTGCACAGGGGATTGGAGAATCCACAGCCAAACAAGCAGGGGGGGATATTGGAGGACTTCAGCTTCTGAAGTGGCCATGGGCATGTGGAAGGTTTCATGAGAGCAATCCCCAGCCAAGCACAGGTTGACATAGGGACCACCAAAGGGGTGGGATCTCTGGGGTGGGTGTGCTTAGACATAACATCTGGAAGAGCCTTCAGTGAAGACTTAGAGGACCCAATGGGCATTTAAAAATAGATTGAAGCCAAACTTCTTGGGCTTGGGAGATGTCAGTCAAGATGTTTCCAATGGAATCCACCAGGAGATGCTTCAGTCTACAGACTTTTTCTATTTATTGAATAGCAACTGAGTCCTCGTAAACCTCTGCCTTTCCCTGGCATGTTTGCCCTTGCAGATCAGCCCCGGGGGGGGGAGGCCTCCCTTCTAGATGGCATAGTGATTGCATGTCCTGGTGCAATGAGTGCCTTCAGGCATAGGGACTACAGTCTTTGCAGAGCTTCAGGTTGTGCTCTCCAAGATACTTACAGTGTTTGCTCCATCACTAGCACTGACTCTTGGTCAGATGCCACATTCCCTGGGCAGCATGGGACCAGAATCAGCCTGGGCCAAGAGCTAGGGATTTAATGGCAACTATTTTACATCTTCGTGTCCAACAATGGCTCAGTCCAGCCAGGAAACTGAGCTGGGAGCTGTGGTGGACAGAGGAGGTAGGACCTGCAGCAGCACAACCCCATACAGCCATAGCCCTTCCAGTGCATGTGAAGAAGCTGCTGCAGCAACACATAATGCGTCAAAATTATCATCCCTGAGCCATGACTGTGGGTGCAGCTCCCTGTGGGGGCAAGGGAAGAAGTCCTTCACCTGCAGACCTCCTTGTAGGTGGCTAGCCTCTGTTGTCCTGACCCCCTGCTCTGTATGAGACACAATGTTCAAAGGGGACTCTGCATTCCCCCATGTCATTGTGACTACTCAGGTGGCCTCATGCAAGGTCTGCTGAAGAAATTCTATCCATCCTGCGTTTGTTGGGAAGTGGGCAAGAGATCTGGTGTCTTTGTGCTTCAAACAGATCAAATTCTCATGTTTGTTTGTTTGTTTTTTAAATTTGGATTCATCCCCTTGTATGTCTGATGCAAGCCAAAGCTTTTCTTCTTCTGAGGGTGCTGTTGGGAGGAATCATGCCTAAAAGCAGGAGATGAGGCTGAAGAGTGACAGCTATAGTGGCAGGAAGGATAAGAAACCCAACAGCCTCCTGTGCTTTCATGGCATGGGATCTGTCCACATAACTTCTGATGGGTTGTAGCTCTGGGCCTAACATATCTGAATGCAAGAAAGACTCAAAAAAGGATCCTCCTTTTCCTGAGGGAATTCTGTTGGTTTAATCTCATGGCTTTTTGTCCTGTTGCTCAGATAAAGTTCTTTTGAGGCTCTCCTACATCTCTATAGCACACTACTCCCTGTGACAACAGTGACTCAGTGGCTCACATTGATATGTTCTAGTGAACCTTGCTCTTCCTTCAGGGCACCTTTGCCAGGACAGCTGCCCCATGGGGAGGAGGATTCTGCTGGTGTCTCACAAGCCATCGCCTGCAGATACGCCTCACAGCCCCCCTCTTAAGAGACCAGCCCCCCAAAGTGTTGCAAAAGAACAGGTTTTTTAATAAAGTTTTACTGAAAATAATAATTCTTGTGCATAACAAACCACATTAGTGCAACACAAATATCATGTGGAAGGAATAAGTAACTGTTGTCATTTCAGATGGGTTAATTTTCTTCCTTAAAGCTGATATTGGGATGTGTTGGGGATTTAGGATGAGAAGAGTGTTGATAACACACTGAAGTTTTAGTTGTTGCTAAAAAGCATTTGTACTAAGTCAAAGACTTTCCAGCTTCTGAAAACAAGGAGGCTGGAGGTGCACGAGAAGCTGGGCTTAAACCATCACGGTAACATAACAGCAAAAATCTTTTATCAGAAAGAAAACAGCCAAAATACTGAAATTACATCCTTCACAACTATTTGGACTGAAGCTGCCCAGGTCTCCAGTGTTCAGACATGGTGATCTCCTTGTGACAGCCCATGGGGACTTCATCAGGCCAAAAAATTTGGTGCCAGAGCCCATCCTCTGTAATTACCCTACTTTGTTGCACCTCATTTCTCACCTTGGTTGGGTCTGACCCTGGCCTCGTGCTTGCATTTTATGGTCAGCCCAGCCAGCCTATGTGTGCTCCAGCTGGATGGAGGTAACATCATTCTTCCTTCTCCTTCCTTTCTTGTGGCATCTTTTTGGCCCATGCTGGGCTCCAAGTCTTACCTAACAGAGCCCAAGTTTGAAAGTGAAAATAAGCACATCACCGCATCCCCCCTGGCAAACTACATTGCACATTTACTCAGTCTTTTCTTCTGGAGCAGCTTTTCTGCTCTATCTCATGCAGCATCTAGCCTGATAGAGCCCAGGTCTATGCCAGGCTTTCCATGTACACCTAAAGCTCTACACTAAGTGTCAGCACTTGGGAAAGAAATGAGCAGGTTTAACCACTGGCTTTTGGAGCCATGGGTGCTCCCCACAAGAAATCCTCCAATTTCTGGTGTGGGACTTGGTCATTGGAGACTCACTGAACTGAGCTGTGCCAGGGCATGGAGCAGGAAGGACATTGCTCCTGGGACAGAGCTCCCCAGATGAGCATGCAGCTTAAGTGGATGGAGCTGTGAGCTGCTCTGCTGGAAGCCTAACGACTCTCTCTCTGCAAAGCCTGCCCATTTCCAGAGGGCACAGTCAGGGAGATAGAGCCTGCAAAGTTATTTCTCATCAAGGACCCATCCCAGTGTGGACTTGTGCACTCTTCAAAGGCAATTGGATGGGGAAATGAGTCTCTGGGAACATAAGAAGGGTTTCGGCTCTGCCCTTTTGGGCCCATCTTCAGAGAAGGAGTGGGAAAAACTTTCTTCTAGATTCTGTTGAGATTGAGTTTGGATGGCCGAGAAGAAGGCAGTCCTTTGTTCACAAAATGAGGGTTGATGTAGACTTCAGTCATTTCCTGGTACTCCTCTGCATTGTCCTCACGGAGGTCGAAGAAAGTTTTCAGTAGGTCTAAGTTGAAGTAGTGCAGTACAATGACAGTGATCCCAGCCACAAAACAGAGTAAGCCTGGAAGACAAGGTACTTCCTGAGAGCAGTCCTGTGGACACCAGTGCACTTCCCACCCAACACCCCTTCTCTGATAGCACCCTGCCTGGAGATAAAGCCTTCTCTTGTGGAAGATGATCTTCTACTGTATGAGGTGGCTCCAGCTGCAGAGCACCTTAAAACTCAGGCATGGGTCTTAAAACCCAGGCAAGGGATTCCCATCTCCTTGTATTACTGTGTCTCAGGGACTGAAAACCCCTCCACCACCCTTGAGATGGGGAAGTGTTCTCACTTCCACACCTCTGCTGGACCTGCTTTACCAAGTTTGGCTCTGGACTGCACTCCCCATGCTCTCTCACTTCCATTTGTGGGGGGCAAAGCAGTGGGACTCTTGCACACCCAGAGAGACAAGATGGTGTGCCCTGGTGTAACTTGATGTACTTACCAATTGCTAGCGTGAGCCAGAAAGATCCCCCGTAACCCATGTGCAGGGCTGCAGTCCCAAACTGGATTGGGCACATTGGGGAGTTCCTCACAGTGGAGAATGAGAGCAACGAAAAGATCATGAAGGCCCCTGTGACCAGTAGCATGTAGCCTCCATAGACCAGGACGGGCATGGAGAAGAGCATGTTGGAGATAAGCCAAGTGCAAAAGGCCACCCTGAAGACAAGGAGAAGATCAAGAGATGAGTTAAGTGCCATGGACTAGGGTGCTCTATGTGAGGATTTCCATGTGGGAGAAGGAATCTGGGCTCCAGTTTGCATTGTCTGAGGTAAAGAAGCAGTGTTGGCAGGCTGGGGTGATCCCCAGCCTCCCAGGCTGAACAAGCAGATGTTCAATGTTCATACTGGTACATCCAGAAGGCAGAAACCTGGATTTCCTCTTCCTGTTGCGCATCCCACAGACTCTATCAACCTCAAGGAGGCCACAGCAGCTCACTCAGTGTGCCTAGACCATCTCAGCTACCTGTCCTCCCACATGTGGGCCAGTGCAGACCCCAGAGAGCAGCACACAGGACTGGGATAATTGAGAAGCAGGCATAAGTCATTTGAAGCAACTCTGGACTTGTCTGAGGAGCTGGGTGACAGGAGAACCCTTCAGCTATGGACTCCTGCCCCATGGCATTTCCAGTCCCCTTTCCCAGCTTCTGAATCCCTGCTGTCAAATCCAGAGCAGGGGGAGCAGTATTGCAATTGCCCTTGCCCTGCTCAACCCATGACAGAAGGGACCATCTTCTGATAGCTGTGGACCAGCTCTCCCTCTGCTCAAGAAGCAGATCCTGCTAAAGAGTTGAGATTGATCCCACATTAACAGCATCATCAGCTTTTCATCCTCTGGTCCCTCTCCCTCCCAGATGAGGATGGGAGAACTCTGCACATGCCCACTGGCCTCTCTGGGCCACTGAGGTCAGCAGCTCCAACTACCTCCATGGGTATGGGCCCCTGCCATCATCACCACATCATGGCAATGATTTGCACCACATTCCTCTCTCCAGTGCCCAGCTCTGGTGGAGCTGACTATCAGAGAGACCAGGACCTCCTATCTGCTCACCCCAAGGTGACTACAGGGCCACTGGTTTGACCACAGACCTTGTAGAGGCACCTCCATGAACATGGCTTGCCTTCTGCCAGCATGTAATCACCATCCATCTTAGGGACAAGGCAGCAGAGCCCTTCCCACATCCTTGTGTCTCCTGTGCCTGCGCCAGGAGAGAAAGGCTCACCAGAGAGTGGCTGATGCGTAGTGGCTGGAAATGCGGTACTGCCTGTGCACACTGCAGGCACTTTGTGTGGTGAACTTCTCTGCCACGTAGAGGATGGGGCTGGGTAGCCCTTTCTCCAGCCCTTCGTTGTAGCTGTGGTCATAGTCTGTATCAAAGCTCCAGGCAAAGTGCTCGTTGTAGTTGATGGTCTCATTCAGCTGATTCACCGGGTTTCCTGCCAGAGGGAGAAGACTGAGGTGCTGCTGTGTCTAAGCCTCCATGCAGACCAAGGTCACTTTAGTGCACTTGGAGACTGCCTGGGGACGTGGCTGTTCCAGAGCTGCAGATGTGGACATCAGACTCACCCATAAGTGTGACATTCACCCCTGCCAGGCCAACATGCAGCCCGATGTCCACGTTCACCAGAGCATGGCTGAAGGACTTGTAGGAGGTGTTTGCCTTCACCCAGCCGGTCTCCCAGTCTCCCGTGAACTGGACAACTGCCAGGAAAAATAAAGCTGGGGTTAAAGAGGGGCTGGTCTCAGGCTTTGCTGCACTTAAGGGAGGGATCATGGGTGAGTGTAAACGTGGTGTTCCCAATGTGGCACAGCAAGGGAGTGGAAGGAGGGCAGGACCGCTGACTCAGCCAGTGGGACATGCCTCGACCAGCTCCCATGCCCTGTCAGAGCTCATGTCCTCCCCTTGCTGAGCATCCACTCCCTCAGTCCAGGAGTGGGGGAGCTCGGATCCCCAGGGATGAACCCTGTGACCTGATTCCTCCTCCTTGGACATCCTCTCCAGGACTTCCCCACAAGCTCCTCACCACAGCAAGAGCCAGAGCCCCCAGGGACAGGGCTCAGAAATGAGCCCATTCCTCAGCTTCAGGAACAGGGGTGAGTTCCATTCCAAATATTACGCTTCCTAGATCGCACTGTTTGCAAAGAGCGAAGATCACTGAGAAATGGAGGTGATGGGAGAGGGGTGACAAGAGCTATCATGGCTCTGTCAGTCATTTCAGCTGCAGGGAAAAAGAAAAATTTGAAACGTTTCTGGCATATGTTGTTCGGAACAAAGTATTCTTTTTCTGAAACGCTTTCACTTTGAGGTGGGCTTACTTTTCTAGCATGGAAATGCGCTGAAATCAAAGGTGGTGGTTTAATCTCAGGCTGAACAAGAAAACCTGCCCCAAAATAAGTTCTACTGCTGAATCAACTTGTAAAGGCACTGATCCAGCAGCAGCTCCGCAGGAAGGTTTTTCTAGTTGCAGGGTTGAGTGTGCCCTGCTGCTGCCAGGCAGAAACCATGATGCTGGCTTTCAAACAATTAATTCCTTCTGTGTGCCCAAGCAGCACCCGGCTGTGTCCTTGTAATGAGAGCGGTGCTGGATGGCTCTCCAGGGCTGAGCTGGTTACGGCTGTGGAGCAAGCCCAGCACTCCACCCCTCTGCCATCTCCAGCCTGGCACTCTGCTCCCGGGCAGCTCTGTTGGCATCTCCCAGTTGCTGGACATCCCCAGATGGAAGGTGACCACTGCATGCTGGGATTGTCCTGTGTGTTAGCTTGCAGAGTCCTGCGGCTGGTCACAGCCTGGCTATGTGCTATTGCCTGGTCAAATGTGGGGCTGAGTCATTTAGGTTGCACTTCATCAGCCTCTTCAACCAGTCTTGTAGCCCACCCTGTCCTTCACAGCAGCAGAGCTTCTTTGATTTAAGTTTAGGGCTGGCTGCTCTCCCCATCTGACATCTACACCCATGCTTACATGTCCTGTTGCTCTGTCCATGTTGGAAATTCCACAGCCTGGTTTCCACCACTAATGCTGTGCATTGCAGAGGATTTACTGGTTTCTGCTAAATCAAACCCTCTCCTTCATCTCCTCCTGCCTTGCTCCATGGAAGACCTTTATTCCTCACCCCAGTCTCTGCCCTGCCTGTGTTATTTCAACCCGTTCTCTGCCAGGCTCCTCTCATCCTCCAAATGAGCCTGGCCACAGTCCATGCTGCTCAGCCATGGTCATATCAAAGCACAGCAGTAAACTACACCCATGTAAACCCCTGTTAAACGGATGAAACTAGCAGGTTTGCTGACTGAGCAAGGACCGAGCTCCATGGTGCCAATGTTCCTACTTGTGCGCCTCTGCCCAGCTGGTGCTTTGGGGATCCCCTGGTTGGTGAGGTAATGAAAATACATTTACTCTTTGCATTTCATCCCTGGGTTTGTGGTTGTTCCCACCTCATGCCTGTGCTGGACTCACACACACAGTCGTAGGATCATGGGGCTGCACATCCCACTGGAGCTAGGACTGTTCAACTGCCATAGTGCAGTTAAAACCAGCAAAGCTGCCTCTTGATTCAGAAGTGACCATGGGCACCTCCAGGTGCTCTCAGCCCCAGTGCCAGTGATGGAGAAGCCCTTTTGGGAACCTGTGGGACTGATCTGCAGAGCAGGGGGAAGGTAGACCTTGTAACCATCCACTGTCTGGCCACAGCTGTCACCACCAACTTGCATTTCCCAGACAGTCCCTACCCACACACCCTCCAAGGGCAGCACAGCACTTACCGACAATCACCACTCCCACAACAAGGCTGAGGAGAACCCGGAGAGTCCAGTACAGCCTCTGCGGGAAGAGAGGTGGAATATCAGACAGGGAGGAATAGCCCTGGCTGTATTCCTGCCTCACCCTGCACCAGGTGGGAGTGTCCCAGCATCCAAAATGTGGGGAGCAGATGCTTATCCCCAGGTAGAGGGGTCACTCACCGCCCGTCCCCGGATGCCTGGGATGATGAGCAGGAAGCTGCAAGCAAACGTTAGGAAGACCACAATCACTATGATGGTGCTGATGTCAAACACAGCAGCCTTCCTCTTCTGTGGGTAGAAGGGGTAGACACCATCAAAGAGAGTCATCCTGCACCTCCAGGAGCCTGTGGGAGAGAGTGGTCACAGTGGGGACCCTGTCTGTCTGCCTGGAGGCTGTGGTGGCCAGCCCCAGCTCAGATCAGCTCTGCAATAACCAGGAGGTCCACCTCGAAACTCCTCAGAGGGACAAGGAAATGTGACGCAGCAAGGAAACAGCCAGGGTGAAATACTCCCCATCAGGGAAAGACACCACCCAAAAGCCCTTGGTGAAGGGGTGGAAGTGCCTAGGGCAGGGCTCCACCAGCCTGGAGGGATTGTGGCAGCCTAGGGGAACCAGAAGCCACTGTCCCACTGCAGCTTGAGGACCAGCCCAAACTCAGAAACCTGTTGAGCAGCAACTTCCCAGACAGAAACAGGTCTTTCCCTCCAGCAGATGCAGCCAAAGCTTTCCACTTTGTGGCATGCCCTTAGAGGAAGCCCATGAGACAGTGACCACTGGCAGATACAGCCTTCCTCCCAAATGACAAGGAACCACTGAGAACATCAATTTCACAGTAGTGAAATTATCCCCAGCCAGGGGCCACCTTTGCCAAGTAGAACAAAGCCCATCACCACCATTTGCACACCCTCTCCTCCAAAAGGTGTTTTTTCCCAGGAGCTGCTATCTGAGGAGGAAGGACAGTTCCTGTGGTTGGTCCAGAGGGGCCAGAAGCAACCTATAGAGTTGGGATGCCTGTACAAGGAGCACATGAACATCAGGAGGACATCTCAAGGCTAAAGGAAACTGAGTTATATGAGATGATAAAGTGTGTAATTCCCCCAGGTGGCTTTGAACTCCCACCAACACCTCAGCAATTACAGAGTTTCCCCCATTCTTGAGCTAGGTCTTTTCTACCAAAATTGATTACATGCATAAGTCCTTTTATTTTGCTTATTTAATAGCATCTCTGCATGTAACTATCCCGGGAAGTCTTCAAAAGTCAGAGAATGCCAGAGCTGATATGACTCATGGCCAAATGCAATTTCATTCTGTCCCTGCATGGGAGAGATGATTTTACCCTCGTCCGCTGCTGAAAACAGTACTAACTGTCTTTTCAGGTAAGATCCAACACAGAGCAATTCAGCCACCACGAAGTGGGTCCCAAATCCCTCGAAGTGGGCAGGGATTAGAATAGCTATCATAAACCTGTTTATCCAAAGTCACTTTTCAATGCACAAAGCAATATTTGAATTCAGAATAATTCTCCATCCAGTAACTCAGGTCATTACAAGAAAGAGATCAACAGAGCCTGGGTTTTTTCAAGCAGCTCACGACTGATCTGGACCTGACCTTGTCTTGATTCTCTGCTCTGGATTAACAGAACTATCATGTGTACTTACAAATATTGTTTTAGACTATTTCCCTGGAAAGCCAAGCTTGGAGAAGGGCAGCCTCCAAGTACCATTCCCACTACCCTTACCTGACAAACAGGAGCTGTAATTGATTCCTGATGCTACAAGGTTGGGCTGAAGTCCAGTGGCAAGGTTCCAAGCCCAGCAAATGTGCCCACAAAACTCTCTGAGTGTCCCTAAGAGAGGAAATAAATGAACAGTTTAGCCCAGGACAGGTTAAATCTTGATCGCTTGAATTCCACTGGTTTCACTTTATCTTTGCCCAAATTTCGTATGAGGTACAGGGAGGGAAGGAATGATTTCCAAGCCTGTGTTCACCAAAACACAACTCTTCACAGCTTAAACCAGATCAACAATACATAACAATGGAAACCCCAGAACATAACATGGAAAATGTTGCCTTGTTAAATCTAAATTTAACTTTCTATCACTATCTAGGGATGTTTGTATTTCCTCTACACTTTGCAACTTCTGGGAATGGTTTTATAGAGAATTTCCAAGGAAACAGCTCTTTCAGTCACTGCCTGCCCAATCTTTCTCACTTGATTACCCTTCACAGAAGACCAGCTCCTTGGCATTTTTGCAGCTTTGGAGAGGAAAACTGGTGCCTGCAGCTCAGGGCAAAAGCAACTGAAGTTGTTGCACCTTGGAAAGTATGCTTTAATGGGTCGTGGCCCTAGAGCCCCTGCGGTTTCCTCTGTCACAGTGTATGGAGAGAGAAGAGACTAGAGACATCTTCAAGGAAGGATCAGTAATTTAGCAAAAATGGAAATTTATCTTTTGTTTGAAATATTCTGAACTGGCAGTGGAGAAAGGGAAAGAGGGGAAAAAAGTTTTTCAAACCCCATCAGTTTCTCCTTACAGAAACCCCATTTTCCTGTCCCAGAATAAATCAAGCTGGAAAAGACCTTTTGGAAGTGCCAGTTGAAATCTCCTCACAACAGAGACAACGGCAATCTTAGATGGGGTTGCTCAGGGCCACAGATTGGTATTTTTCAGTGAAAAAAACCTGAAATCCTGTCCCTTGGAAACCGAATGCTCAGAGCTGTAATTCAAGGATGGGGGTGGGGGGATGCCCTGAATTTTCCTGCCCTGCAAGAGGATCAGATCGGGATGGGAAAAGCAGCCGGGTGAAGGCAAGACAGGGATGCACCCTCTCCTCCCCACCCTCGCCTAGCTGGCAGGCATCGAGCGGCTCAGGCAGCATCCGAGCTGCTCCCCTGAGCGCTTGAAGGGCCGGGGCAGGAGCGAGGCGCCCCGCCGGCGGGCAGGGATGGGGGAGCAGCGGGGGACGAGCGGGGGGCGGTCGAGGGATGGCGGCCCTTTCCCAACCACCTACCTTCCGACCTCTGTACCTACCTACCTACCTACCTACCTACCTGCCGGCGGCGGCGGTGGCGGTAGCGGTAGCGGTGGCGGTGGCGGTGGCGGCGGCGGGGCTCGGGCGGCACCGTCCCGCAGCAGGCTCTTATAGGCGGCGGCGGGCGCGGAGCGCTATGTAAATGCCACCTCGGCCCGCCCCGCCGCACTGCCCGCCGCTCCGCAGCACAGGTGAGCGTCGCGTCCCGCGCCGCGGACACGCGTGTCCCTGCCGGCGGAAGAGGTCTGGGGGGGGGGGGGGGTCTGCCTGTGTGCGTGTAGGCATCTTGGTGGGTCGGGGCCACAGGTGTTCCCACTCGCATGGGGTGGATCTGGGGGATCAGGGCCGTGCGTGTCCTCTCCTGCGTGGGGCGGGGGGGATCTGGAGAATCGGGGCCACGTACGGCTCTGCTTGCGTGGAGGGTGGGGGGTCGGGACCACGCTCATTCCCCCTCCCCCCGCGTCGGGAACTCGGAGCCAGGGCCACGAACGCTGCTGCCTGCGGGGGATGGGCTGTGCGGCTGTTCCCAGTGAAGGGGAGTTGTGGTAGTCCCGGGGACAAGTTGGGATTGGGCCAGGTGTGAGGGGATGAAAGAGGTCAGACCACACATTTCTCCTCTGCGTGATGGAGACGGTGGGATGAGAATCCCTCTCCCCACCTGCATGTGAACAAAGATGCCGGGCTACTGGTGTCCCTGCCTGCTTCGGGGAGAGGGTACAGCGTGAGATGCGGGTACACGGCCCCATCTGCATGGAGGACCAAGGGGCCGAGACCATTGGTGTCCTGCTTTGTTTGAGGTACACACTTGCAGGGGGCACTAGAAGGCTGGGGCCACCCACCTCCCTGCCCGCTGTGGAGGACTGGGGAGATCTGGGTTATATGTGAGGAGAGAGTGGGATAGGGTCATGCATGTCGTCACCTGCAGGGTGCGATGGAGCCACGTACATCCCTGCCTGAGCAGAGAGCAGGCTGGGACTATGCATGTCCCTGCCTGCTTGGGCACGGGACACCCTGGGGACAGGAGCTCTTAGGTCCCACCGGAGAGGCAGTCCGTACAGTGCACTGTGATGGCTCTGGTCCGCAGGGGGGACAGCTGGAGACACCGCTGGTCCCTGTGTGCTGTCCATAGCATGTGCACAGGTTTGGGATTTTATGGATGACATCCAAGGCTGGAGAGATGCAGCCTGTTCTGAAACCCCAGGGCTGGCTGGTGGGGGAAGGTGACAGCCACCCAGTCTGTCCCACCAGCACTGAGGAGAGAGAGAAATAAGCTGTGACTAACAAGGACTGTAGGACTCAGGATCCAGGCTTGTTAAATGCCTTGAAACTGCTCTCCTCCACTTGCACGGTCACACTAAGTTCTGCAGTGGGGCTGCTGGTCTTTCATGATGCTGATGTGTCGCACAGTCCCAGCTGACATGTGGCTCTGGGGGGAGCTCAGGAGACATTTGGAGGCTGAAGCTCTAACTTTAGGGGAGTCAGATCTGCTGAGATGAGGTGGAGTGAGAGATTCTTGCTCTGGGGAAGCCATGTTTGCACTCTCTGCAGCATGGTTTGTGAACAGATGTGAAACTCCAGGCCTTGATAGGGCAAAGAGATCCTCTCTGATGGGAGAAAACAAGGCTGGGTTGCTTGATTTCACTAGGTGCAGAAGGAAGGGAATGACTTTCCAAAGGTGTCACAGGGAATCTGTAGAAAAGCAGAGACTAGAGAGCTCATCAGACCTCACAAAATTCCTGAAAAGCTGGACAAGTCTGTGGAAATAATCAAAGCTTGCAAAGCTTTCCCTTAGCAAGCTGCACCGTGGGCTTCCAAGGTCAGTCAGGTTTTACTATGCCAAGGAAACCCCTTGGGTGGTGTGCAAGATTTGGGAAGCAGGTGTGAGAGCAGGGAGCCCTTTCTGGAGAAGCCTGGCAACTGGTCCTCAACACATGGGAGAGCACACTGGGGAGTGTGAAGCTGGACCTCTCAGATGAAAGGGAAAGGAGCTGTGGGACAGTTGAGTGCCACTCATGAGATGCCTATTTTCATGGGTATGAGGTCTCTAGCCCAGATCTGCATGTTCCTCTGCTTGACTGCATCTTATTAGGACTGTTGTGGCTCGGCCTTGCCTGTAAGGAGGTTCCTGGCAATAGATGGAGAAGGTTTGATAGCAGGGCAGACATGGTGTCAATGTCTCCACATGCCTTTACAGACCAAGTTCTGCCAGGGAGAGCTGCTCCTGGGGAAGGGAAATGGTTCTTGAGGTTTGGTTGGTAAAGACAAACTGCTGATGTGCCCAGTAATTTGTAGGAAGATGTAAAGGTGGAGTAGAGGCATGGAAGAGCAGTTCTATGTCATTGGGAAAGGCCCCCAGAACCTACTGCTTGGAGCAAGACCAGCACTGTCACTCTATCATGTTGGCCATGGTTGAGGCTGGAAATCCTCCAGAGACGATGCTGCCCCAACAGGATTGATCAGGCAATAAGAAGGTTTTCAGGACTGGGCCATGGAGAGATCAAAAGTGCATGAGAACCATTGTGTCCCCTCATGGTCTGGGTTAAGAGCAATTCCTGTGTCTGAGGAAATGGGAGGCTTGCTTCATGACAGAAGGAATTTGAAAACACATTTTCTGCTGGAGCTCTGTGAGAAGATCCAAAGGGAAGGAGGAAACATGGTAGGCTGTGACTATGGTGATGTGCCTTGAGCCTTGGCTTCACCCTGTGTTTCCTGAGTGACTTCGGTAAATCTTCTGCGGCACCTTCAGGCCTCACATCTAGATTTGTGCTTCAGCTCTGTACATTTTGAGTCATTAGAAGACAAATCCAACTGGGTCTATGGTGACTCCATTCCTACAGTGCAGGAGGTCATGTGGACCTCTTGTGCACAAGCAAATCACAATGGCTGTGTGTTGCCTATGGCATCTCCATCCACAGAGCTGGCCCTTCTTAAGAACCAAGTTGTTTTCCAATGCAGGAGGCCAAAAGTACAGAAATCTCTGGTGGAAGGGAGTTGACTTAGGTTAGATTCAAGGCTCACAAGTTGTCAATGAGCATTCAAGTTTATGAACGCAATTAAAGGGAGTGCAAATGACAATATTTAAATCTCAAGTGACTTAATTTGCCAAGCAGACAGTGTATTTAGTGACTCACATTTTACAATGCGTGCCATTGGTGGTTTGAAGTGAAATATTACAATTACCAGTAAATCAAAACTTAAACGTAAAGAGTTGGTGATAACGTGTAAGCCTTCCTGAAACCATCATTTCACAGAATCCCAGCACAGTGGGGGTTGGAAAGGACCTCTGGAGGTCATCCTGTGCAACACCCCTGACCTTTAAAGGTCAGTTAGTCCAATCCCCCTCCACTGAGCAGTGACAACTTCAACTAGAGCAGGTCGCCTGGGGCCCCATCCAACCTCACCTGGAATGGATCCAGGACCTTTGTAGAAAGTGAAATGGTAAAGTGTCATGAGAATGGCTGGTCATGAGAAAGTGCCATCAAGCAAGCCCAGTGGTCACCAAGACATCTTGATCTGTGGTGCTGTCACACTTCGGATGCCTGACTGCATGCTGAGGCTATTCCCATCCTGTTCCCAGGTGGATTTTGCTTGTGCAAATTTGTGGGACAAAGCATGTGCAGAGAAACTGCCGAGTGAAATGTGTCTCTTCCTGTAACAAAAAGCGTGTTTCTGTAATGAAGCTGGCACAGCTTAACCTCATCCTGCCATGGATGGTGAACCTACAGACGGGGTACCACAAGGCCAGAGGTACTGGTCCTGCTCCAGCAGAAAGATCTTCTCAGGCCACTTGACACCTTCTGACAGAGTTTTCCCAGGATAATGGGGTATCACATGCCCCCTGCCACCTTCCCACAGCCCAAATCAGGATATAACTGCTGATGGATGATGATGGCCGTGAGGTTTTACCAGGCAGCAGGAACCACAAGAGGGAGCTGAGAGTATTATGGTCTGTACACATTCCCAAGTACCGGGAGCAGCACAGCTCCAGCTCCCTCCTTCTCTCCGTTTGCAGGTCTCTGCTTCCAAAGACCCAGTGGCGGATGCAACAGGCAGAGATTATGTTGAGTTTGACAGTGGTTCTACTGGTCACATTGACCTTGGGAAGTAAGTACAATTTCAGAAGATGGGATCTAAGAGGAGATCCTGGGCAGCTTCTGCCCTTGGGGCAACTTCCTGTAACTCATGGGGCATCATATCAGAGTTGGGGATGATTCAGTTTGTGATAAGAAAAGAAATGGGTCAAAATGCTGACCTTACAGAGCCTGTGAGTTGGGATGCACACCTATGGCTGTTGATGTGTACACACAGCTTGAAACCAGGAACTGGAGCTTCTTGATAGTATTATCATAAAAGTAATAAAAATTAACACAAAGAAAACAAAGTATATATTTATTGATAAAGGGTGACTGTGATACACAATCCTTGAAAAAGAGCATAGCTTCAGTGTAAAGGCCTTTGCTTGACTCACCTGGGAGCCAGAAGCAAGGAGACACTTCTTCTGATACAATGAGAGAGAAGGAGAAAATTAAGATCCTTTGGGAGTAGACTGGTGTGGGCCAGAATTTGATTTGAGGACATCAGGATCACAAGCAGGAATTTGTCATTTGAATTGTTGCTTGCCCCTCAAAAGGAATGCAAAACTGGTCTAAAAACTGTTTGTTCATGAAGTTTCAGAAAGACTATGTGAAAATATCACAATATAAATATAATTCTGTAGTGGATATGCTAATTTCATCCTTTTTTTTTTTTTTGCTGCTCTCACCTAATGTGTCCAATCTCTTCCAGGAGCCCAGGACAACATCTCTTGGGAGGTCCAGCGCTATGATGGCTGGTACAACAACCTGCTACACCACAGCCGTGGGTCGGTGGGTGAGTGCCAGGCTGGGGATGGGAATGGTGGGATGGGGAGAGCTGTCACTTTGGCATCTGGCTTTCTTTACAACTAAGAGAGAAACTCTTTCTGACTGAGCCAGGCTCTTCCTGAGCCTGAACTAGGCAGGTGACCAGGCAATGCCACCTATCATGGCCCTGGGCTCAAGATAGTTCCTTAGATGCACCTTAGAGCCCCATTCAGGCAGTCAGGAGAGGACAAGTAGCCCAGCTTTGTCTTCAATGTCATGGCCTTGCCACTTTGACCTGCTGTCCAGGCATCATCTTCAGTTCACGCTGGTGTTGGATCAGTTCCAGAGTAGAGCTGCACCTTTGTGGGACCTTCTGAAATATCCAAGGTAGGGATGACCCAGTTCTTCCCAGCAGGAGTTTCAATGCTTGTCAAGGATCCCAGAGATGGGAAAAAACATCTTTAGCCAAAATCAGCATGCAGTTCATAGAATCATAGAATGTCTTGGGTTGGAAGGGAACTCCAAAGGTCATCTAGTTCAACCCCCCTGCAGTGAGCAGGGACATCCTCAACTAGATCAGGTTGCTCAGAGCCTTGAATGTCTCCAGGTACGGGGCCTCCACCACCTCACTGAGCAACGTGTTCCAGTGTTCCACCACCCTCATAGTAAAGAATTTCTTCCTAACCTCCAAGAGCCCCTGTTCAAGAAGCATTCAAAACAAGCCCAGAAACAGAAGAGATCATGGTCCAGACATGCTGGACCTACTCCTTTTCCACTCTGCACAGGACAGACATTGCACTGTTGGGTTGCTGTGCATCATGTACTCTTCTGTACTAGGACAGGCATGAGGGATTTTCCTGTACCAGTGGTGACCTGCCAACCACTACCAACCAGACCATGGCACAACATCTAGGAGATATTCCCAAGCCAGGGACCAGGGCAGATCAGGCAGGATCTTATCTAAAATATGAAACATTATGAATCCTCTTATTTTCTGCAGCCCAGATCTGTTGCCTACATGGTGACACAAGGCATGATGACAATTACACAGCTTTGCCTGAACCCAAATGGCTCTACAACATGACATGCGTGTCATCAATCCTTTAGTTACACCAAAACCTGTCATGCAGATCCATCAAGTTCCTGACAGACAAAATTTCCCTCTTCCAGAGCAGACAGATCAGACTCTAACATTTGGAAACAAACCTATGGAAACAAAGCCCAAAATTAGGCCAGTAATTCAGGACTTCCCCCAGGTCTGGGGATCTCCAGCAAATTAAGCCCGCCACACTGGTGAAGAGCCTTTCAAAATGAACTTGCTCATCAGTGAAAAACAACCTCCCATCTCCAGTCTTTTCAGTGGGTGAGAAGTCAGGGTGGTCCTCTCTCATCTTCTCCCTTGTCTATCTGCCTCTCTGGCTGTTCCCTCTCCTGTTTCCTACGATGTTGGCAATCACCATGGTTGTGTAGGATTGCATAGTCAATATGCGCAGCTTGACATCACTCCAGTTACCCACTGGAGTACACCACCCCAGACCTCCAGCAGCCAACGGGGTTGCACATCAACCAGAGAAGGGCAACTGGAAGGAAACATGCCATGGAGGATCCCTCCTGGTTTTAAGAGGAGTGATGGCAGTGTACCAAGAAGTTTAGGGTGTTGGTAGCAAAACTTGCATGTTCTCGGCCATTATAACTGTCTGTGCCATTCTCTTGCTCTTTTCTGGGACATGCTGGTGTACCCTGCTATTGCTGTGTTTCCCATCTGTTGGGTGCCACCAGACCCATGCTGTGTTGCTTTGGTGCTGCAGGTGCCAGGCTGCTGCGTCTCCTTCCAGCCAACTATGCAGATGGTGTCTACCAGGCACTGCAGGAGCCCCATGTGCCCAATGCTCGCCAGCTTAGCAACGCAGTGGCACGGGGACCCTCTGGGCTGCCATCCCACAGGAACACAACTGTTCTGGCTGTCTTTTTTGGTAAGAGGTGGAGCCTGTCACTGGGTGCAAAAATGTTGGTTTGGTGGAAAAATGTTGGTTTAGGTGGGAAAAAGTTGGTTTCTCACACTCCAAGGCCACATGTTGGAGTGTTCCTCACCCACCACTTCAGAGCAGACCCACATCTAAAAGATAAAGCCTTGGGTATCACCACACCAAAGTTCTGTCCAGCCAAGAGAGTTTGTGTTAATTTTTGGTGACCTTTATCAGTTGCCCTAAATACTGATATTTGTAGTTTGAGAGCTTCCTCATTTGTTTAAGTGGTAGAGTTACCCTGTTGCAAAATGCCTGACATGTGATACGAGCCTTACCATGAGTGACTGCTGGACAGCACTGCGGCGAGTTGGAGCAGGTTTTGCTATTGCTCAGGAGCTTGGTGGGACCTTGGGTCTCCAGGCCCAAGTCTCTGGGAAATACCCTTGTCTTATTGAGAAAAACAGGCTGAACTTGTCAAAGAAGTGGAGAAAATTAGCTCCCCATACAGCTTAACGTTTGTACATATCCCTGGACACCCCAACCGGGGTGCTCAGCCCCAAGATGGACCACAGGAGGGGCAGACAGTAGTGTGGGACCATTTAGCTTCTTCCCGGAGGTAGCTTTTCCCATCACACCAAAGCTCAAATGGGCCAACAGCAACCGCAGCCACTGTGCTCAGCATCAACAGCCACCCTTGGCCTTGAAGGCCACAGGTGAGAGCTACAGGTAAATAGTGGCTAAATGCAGTGCCTTGCTCCTGGTGAAGTGGTGCCCAGCAGATGGTCTAGCTGCCAGTTGTCTCTGAACATCTGCTGGCTGAGTTTCTCCACGCTGGTTCCTGATTGGCCCTATCCTACTCATGAGGTCTGGCCAGGGACACTTGGAGCCCTGTTTCTGTGGACTGGAGCTCAACACATCTGGGCTCCAGCTCCAAGTGCCTTTATTAAACTCATGGAGCAAACCAGCAGGGAAGGCAGGAAGAAAACCACTCTTGCAGCACAGGGTGGTCCCTTCAGCCCACGTAGAACTCAGCTGACTACAATCAGGTCCTGCTGCAGGTGCTGGTGGCAGTCCTCCCAGCTGCTGACCATGTTTGGGTCTCTGGCAGGTTTCCATGTGCTCTTGGACATCCTGGGGACAGAGAAACCCGGCTGCCCTGCTGAGTTCCTGAACATCCACATCCCATCTGGAGACCCCGTGTTTGACCCTGCGGGCACTGGAGACGTGATCTTGCCCTTCCAGCGCATGCAGTGGGCAATGGAGACGGGTCAGAGCCCCAACAGCCCCCGGGAACAGGTAGGGATCATTTCCTTTGCTCTTTGCCTTTCATCTGAGTTCCTCTTGACCCAATATTTGCATCTGTAGTCACCAAGGTAGTGTTTGCAAAATTAAAGGTGAGCATCTCTGTTTCCTTGAAAATAAATGTCTCTCAAGTGTTTGAACCAATTCTGAATGAACCCAAAGTAGAACTTCCAAGCTACAGGCTCACACGGAGCAACGTTTGTCATTGCTCAAAGTCAAGTGCTCTTTTTGGCCAAAGGAAGTGTAATGGCTCTAGATGTGCCTGTGTCATCTATGTTAATGCAAGTTAGAGTATCTTGCGTGGTTTATGGGAGGCGGAAGAGGAAATGGTATGGCAGGAGCAATTTGCAGTCTTACTTGGCTGCCAAAGTTTTTATCACGTCAGTCAAAATGAGCAAAGGTGGTGCTTGGCTGTGTCTGTTGGAACAAGTGATAACTGAAGCTTTTTTAGTGCCAGTGTAACGAATTTCCGTAAGTGACTTATACACTTGCATGGCTCTAGAAGATCAGTAATGATGACATGTGTTTCTGAGACCAACTATTATCTTTAATAATCTACCACAGAACTGTCATAAAGTTGTAAAGCTTTTCTGAATTACAGTAATTTTGGAAAAAATCCAGATTTTTTTTTCCTCCTGTTTTCTCTGTGTTTTGCTGTGCTGAGGTTGGATGCTGTTCCCAAGCCCATGTGCTTTTTCTCTTACACTGGAAAGCTTCCCAATCAGAATCACCAAAGCAAAATATTCCTCTGAACCTTTCATGTGAAAAACAATGATGAGACCATACTTTTTTTGCATCTTTCCACTGAGCCATTGGTGCCTGTTAATGCCCATTCCTCCTCTAGATCAACGAGGTGACGGGCTGGCTGGATGGCAGCTCCATCTATGGCCCCTCGCACTCCTGGAGTGATGCCCTGAGGAACTTCTCAGGGGGACGGTTGGCATCAGGGCCCAGCACACAGCTCCCAAGGGAGACGGATGGGAAAGTCCCCATGTGGAAGGCGCTGGATCCATCCACAGGACAGAGTGGTCCTCAAGGGATCTATGGTAATGGTAGCATCTTCAACAGGTTTTCATCTGCTTGGTTCTATCCCTGAATGTGAGCAGGTTGACCAGGAGGTCCCTGGAAGTGGCCCAGAGGGACCCAGGGAAAGGGCAAGCGGGTACATGTGGGTCAAGTTGGGACATGTGGGTCAGGAGTCCCATGGGACAGCAGGGTGTTCCCCAGCCCAAAGGGGAAGAAGATGAGTGCTGCAGCAAAGGCTTCCCAGCAAAGAAACACCATGAATGTAAGGTGCTGCATCCCCATAAGACAACAGGTTATTTCCCAGCCAATATGCAGAGACCAATGAGTGCTTGTCCCTCTGGTCCAAAGTGACGTCCTCTGAGGAAAGGGGCTGACACTGACCAAAACCTTCTCAGCTTGCTTTGAATTCCTCACCTGCTCAACCATGCTGGTACATGCTGGGGGCCCAGTTCCGCTTCTCACTTGTTTAGGCTGCTTGTCTACCTGGGAGAAAGGAAGGGTGAGGGGATGCTGAGCTGCAGCCACAGGGTTGGGGGTGCTCCTCCAGCCACAATCAAAGCTAGATCCAGCATCAGCATCACCCCACTAATGGTCCTGGTGGGTCTTGCAGACCTGGGGAGCGCCTGGGGGAACGAGAACCCTTTCCTGCAGGCTGTGAGCATCGCCTGGTTTCGGTACCACAACCACCTGGCTGCAAAGCTGTCTCAGGAACATCCCACCTGGTCTGATGAGGAACTCTTCCAGCATGCTCGCAAGCGGGTCATTGCAACTTTCCAGGTGAGGGATGGGACCCCCTTGCCCTGCTGGGATGTCTGACATCATCCCCTGTTCTGGCCTTGACCCAGCTTCTCTGTGCCCTAGAGCATCGTGCTGTACGAATGGCTGCCAGCCCTGCTGGAGAGACATGTCCCAGAGTACAAAGGTGAGGAGCATGGCAGACAATGGTGTGTGGGGAGCAGGGCTGGGAGGATCAGGGGAGCTGGGAGATGGGGTGGGAGAAGGAGCTCGGCCCCCTTTCCCTCCAGCCTGACTGCTGGACCATGGCTATGTCCCACAGGATACCAGCAGCACCTGGACCCCAGCCTCTCACCAGAGTTCATGGTGGCTGCAGGGCAATTCTTGGCCACTATGATGCCGCCGGGTGTTTACAAGAGGTAGGAGCAGCCCAGTGGGTCTGTGAGAGAGTGGTGCCCATGCCACAGAAGCAGTGCCAGCTGGGCTGGTGGCTGGGGATGGTCCATATTCCTTCCCCACCTCCTGCCCCTCGCTGGGACAGCCAAGCACTGTCAGCTAGGGGCAGCCCTGGCCAGGTGCTGTGGGTACAGCCCTTCTCTGCTGTTCCAGAATGCCCAACTGCACGTTCCAGGAAGTGCCTGGTCCCAGTGGCTCATTCCCAGCGGTGCGGCTCTGCAACAGCTACTGGAGCAGAGAGGTATTGCAAAAGGAACACAGGGGTCCTGAGGTCATGACAGGCTGGCCAGGGAGGCTTCATTCCATGCTTTTTATTATGGAAGACCCCACAGGGGTCTGAAAAGGAAATTGGGTGCAGACCAAGACAGCCCAACCAAAGGGTATGAGATCCTCCCCATCCAGATGACACCTACAGCTCAGATCTCAAGCTTAAGCTGACATGGAGAAAATAGTCCTGGAAAAAGTCCCTGTTCCCCCTACATCCAGGGATTGCACCCCTATAGACATTAGTTCAGGGGTGGGGGGCTGCCTCATGTCCTTGGTCCTGCAAGGAATCATTTGTTCTTTACATCTCTCCTCAGTTGCAGCAGGCAGAGGATGTGGACGTGGACAGTTTCTTGCTGGGGATGAGCTCACAGATTGCAGAGCGGGAGGACAACATTGTGGTGGAAGATCTCCAAGGTCTGCACTCCCCTGCAACGCAGCTGGCATGCTAGTGGGGGACTCTGTCTCCTGGTGCTGTGCATGGGCTGAGGTGGAGAGGCAGGTCCCATCACCACCAGCACCAAAACACATGCTCGGACCAGTTTTAACATTGTTAACGAAGGTGCAGAGAAGCTGCAGTGGGCATGTTAAAAGTGTCCATGGGTCTGTCCTGGCAAAATCATGGAGACGATCTCCATGTTCAGTATGGCCCATGACAGAAGGACGAGGCCAGCCCAGCAGCTCTGGCAGCTCTGGCAGCTGGGCTTGCTCCTCTGGCTTTGTCTTGACATCACCACGACTTCAAATCCACCCACAGATTACTGGTACGGGCCCCTGAAGTACTCCCGCACCGACTACGTAGCCAGCTGGCTTCAGCGCGGACGAGACCTTGGCCTGCCTACCTATAACCAAGCCCGAGAGCGATTTGGATTGGAGCCCCTCCAGAACTGGTCGGACCTTGACACACACTTGGAACAACAGGTACCAGGGAACTAGTCTGGGCACAGACAGTATGTGGATCAATGGACACTGGGGCAGTCCAGGCAGTAACTGGCTTCTCCAGTAATGTAGGAAGAGGGACACCGGCTTATTTTTATGCCTGTGGGGCTGTTGCCGTGGAGTAACTGTGTAATTGCATGGCATGAAGGAACATATCCTGCTCTGGTGCTAGTCTCCCATGCTGCTGGGTACTCTGCTCCTCCTGGAGATGAAATGCTCTGTGAGTGACGCTTAGTTGCTCAAGTCTGTATGGGGTTGACTGTCCTCTCAGCCCGCAGCTGTGTGATGCTGATGAAATGCATGTTCCTCACTCCTTCTGAGGCTTGCCAAGACTTTCTGATGCCCTGGCAAGATTCCTTCTGTTCACATGTGCATGGTGGGGGTTTCTGGCCAGGTCCTGGAGAAGGTCGCCACCCTGTACGCCAACAACACAGCTGGGCTGGAGCTGCTCCCTGGAGGCATGCTGGAAACTAACAGCTCCCTCTTCAGAGCCATCATCCTGGACCAGTTTGTGCGCCTGCGTGATGGTGACAGGTTTTGGTTCGAAAACACCAAGAATGGGTAAATGTCTCTTCTGCAACTGCCCTCTTCTCTGCAAGCCCCAGTACCACAAAAAAACCGGGGCTGGAGGGAAAAACATCCTCCAGCTTCCTTGGTTCCTAAAATGGTTCTGGGAGTGAATCCCTCTTGTTGCCAGCCAGAGAAACCTGGGGCCACCACTTGACGCTGCCTTTTTCCCCAGGCTGTTCACAGTGGAGGAAATCAGGGACATCCGTAACATCACTTTCCATGATGTTCTGGCCGCTGTCACCTATGCAGACCCCACAGACCTCCAGCCCAACGTGTTCGTCTGGAAAGAGGGTGAGTGTGTCAAGCAATGGCACGATGTGGGTGGCAAATGGCACCCCATGATGTGGGGAGGAGAGCCGATTCATGTTGGTGACATGACCGGTGACTAGCTAACACAGGAAGAGCATCAAGCTGGAAGCTTCTCACATCTGACACTGCTGTGCCCCAGAAGGTTGTGCTGGGGCTAAAACTCAGCCTCTGCCTACCCTATGCTGTCATGCTCCTCGCTGATGTGTCCTTTAGCTCTTTCTAAGCACACACAGGGCTGGTGGTTAAATTGATGATGTTGTTGGTAACCACTGCTACTGGAAGGGTTTTCCTGCAGATGGGGTTGCAACAGCAACATCAACTGTGCCAGCCAGCTTTTGGCCTAGGGAGAGCTCAGGGCTTGTGTTCCAGCAGGTTTTGGGTTCCCATCAGGCTAGAAGCAGCCTAGAGCTGGTGTGTACCCCTCCCTCCTGTGCTGTCCTTGAAATGAGCTCTCCTCTCCCTGCCAAGATCCAAAAAGAGTCCTGGTGCTATCTATGCTTAGGGTGAGGTGTGGCCAAACACAACAGTATTCTTTCTCCTCTTGGGATCTTGACACACCCTTCCCCTTTACTGAAAGCATTTTATCTGGTGCAGGTTCCAGCCCATGCAAGGTATTTTGTTTCCTTTGGTGTATACTCCACACAATTGCACCAGGAGGGCTCCCTGGATTTGCAGCATCCAGATGAGCAGAGCCCAAATTTGCCATGGCCCAAGGTCCCTCTTGCTGAGCCCATCCCATCAGGAGAGTTGATGGTGCTGAACTCCCAGAGTGCCTGAGTCTAGTTCTGAGTTTGGTTTGCCCCTAAGATCTGGAGTTTAACTCAAGCATCCCAGTTTTGCTCAGCAATGAACCCCACCAGCAACTCCATGCAGAGGTGATAGAGGTGAGATGGGTAAAAGGTCCATGACACTCACAGCCTGTCTCCCTCCATGCAGGATACCCCTGTCCCCAGCCCCAGCAGCTGACATCTCAACACCTGGCCAACTGCACGCCCATGACAGTGCTGGACTACTTCGAAGGCAGTGGTGCAGGCTTTGGGATCATCATTGTTGTCCTCTGCTGTCTGCCTTTAGGTTTGACACTCCTTTTCTCTACCTCTTCCACCAGAAAAAGGGGCTGAGTGCCCATGGACCAAGCAACTCCCAGCAGGATCTGCTGAGTCTTGGTTACTCCTGAGGTCCTTGAGGTGGCAGGGTCCTTGGGCATCAGGATCCCTGCCTTAAATAAATCCATGCAGCACTGAACTGGGGGTTGCAGGGAAGAAACTAACCCCTGTCTGCCCCAGTTGTTTGGGTGATGCCAAAACCAGGAGGAGCTTTGTGGTATCTCATGTGTCCTCCCATGTGTCCCCAGTGACTCTGTTTGTTGCCTGGATTGTTGCCAGTCTCCGCAAGAGAGATTTCAAGAAGCTGCAGAAGAAGCAGAGCTCCAGTGTGCGTCAGGAGGTGGCCGTCGAGGCCATATGTGGTGAGGTGGCACTGTCAGTCCTGTGATGATGTCTGGTGATGCTGCTGAAGTCAGGGCACATGTTGAGGCAGGGCTGAGCTTGGAACTTATATCCAGACTGGATGTAAGGAGAAACTGTTTTCCCAAGCAGTGGAGCAAATAGCCCAGAGAAGTTGTGCAGTCTCTACCCTATCCAAGACCTGACCAGATAAATCCTTGAGTAGACTGGCTCGACCCTGTCGCTGGTCCTACTTTGTACAGGAGGTTGAATGAGAGACCCTTGAAATGGAGTCCTTTCCAACCTGAGTCATCCTATGACAGTCTAACTCCAACCCTCTCCAGATCACACCTTACCTGGAGGAAACCTATGTAGACCAATTGCACCAGTAACTCCAGGACAGGGACTGTATATCCTTGCTTTGGCACCGGAAAAATTCCTTCCCCCATGCTCCATGGTCTGCACTGCTCCTGTGTCCATGCCCCTGAGCTTTGCGGTTTCCTTTAACATGTCATGAAATCACTCCCAAACTACATCTTGGTGAAGGAGCTGCTGGGATGAGTAGGAGCCCAGCTGAGTCCTGTGCTCTCTCCCATCAGCCATGGAGTGGCATGGTCCCAGGACAGACAGCTCTCTAGTCTACATTCAGCTCCAAGCTGACAAAGTTCTTGAAGTGCTGGATGGGACAGGATCTGTTCTCCGGAGCATCAGCCTGAAAGCCCATCAGAGAGTGGATGTGATCCTCTCCAGCAACAAAGGGAACAAAGCTCTGCTCCTCAAGAGCCCCAAGGAGTACGACCTGGTGAGTACCATGATGCCTCGGGTATGATACCATCCCCTGGACCCTCCACAGTCCTCTGCTGCTGGTCACGTACACCCTGAACCACTAAGTCCTGGGCAGTGGGAGCAGTGTAGATCACTGTGACCTTCTGAGAACCACCAGGACCAGCTCATACCATGCAGCAACCACTGTGGTGAAGAGCAGCAGCACTCATGCCCCAGCTGAGCCTCTGCTGCTCACAGCCATCTGGTGGGTGGGGACCTTTTGCAGGTGCTACTTTTCAGCGAGGAGGCAGAGAGGAGCAACTTCATCAGGAAGCTCCAAAGCTACTTGGAGGAGAACAGTCTGGATCTGCATGTGTCTGAGGTGAAGGAGCAGACCTTGATGAAATGGGCGGTCACCCATGAGCAGCGAAAACAAATTCTGGAGACTTTCTTCAGGCACCTGTTTGCTCAGGTATGCGGAGGTGTGGCAGGCTCTGTTGCACAGAGGAAGTTATTTCTGGATTGATTAAGCAACACATGCTGCTGCTGTTGGCCTCCACAAGAGCTGTTTGGCCATGCACGAGGAAGCTGCCAGTGCTTTCAGGACCAACGGACAGCTTTCCTGGCAGAACACAAAGAGTTATGGTGATACAAGTGTCTAAAGTTTAAAAGAGACTGTGGGATGACGTAACTGTGGTCTCTGTAATGGTCAGTAGTGTTTAGTGTGAAAGTCACATTGTGTAGGAGAGAGATGGGACTTCCTTATGGTATCTGCCATGAGTTTTGTGCAATAGGTCAGGCATGTGAACACCAACCTTCTGCCCTGCCAGCAGTCATGAGCTTTCTTTTGTGGGACCCAACCTGCAGGTTCTGGAAATTGACAGATCCGACGCTGGAGAGCTCAACTTTGATTCTTCACAGAAGGCTAAGGAGTCTCTAACATGTGAGCTGAGCAGGGCTGAGTTTGCTGAGGCCCTGGGGCTCAAAGCCCACTCCATGTTTGTGGACTCCATGTTCTCCCTGGCTGACAAAGATGGCAACGGCTACATCTCCTTCCGGGAATTCTTGGACATCTTGGCGATCTTCATGAAAGGTGGGAGCTAGAGCTGGTGATGTCTTTATCTGTTGTCCTCAGTCCTGTTTCTAGGCTCTGGCAATGACACCAGCAGAGTGAGTAACAGCATCCATTCAGCTGGTCAATCTGTAGTCACACCTTCAGATGAAAATTCTCTTCACTTAGCCATCTTCAACTTGAGTTATGGGGCAGTGACAATGTAATTATGTTTTCTGAAAGACTGTTCATGAGGGGAGGTGTGTTTTGCCACCATAGACAAGTCTGCCATATCTCACAAGCAGATCATGCATCCTGTCCTTCAGAGATGATGATAATTGTATGTGATGTCATATCTGATCCTCTCTAAATGACCACTGGAAAGGTGGATTCAAAGATGGAGGTGGCAAATGCCAGGTTCCACCAAAGCAGCTCCCAGAAAAATCACTGCTGTGCAAAAGCATGTTTTGAGTTTGCAAAATAGTGTGCATCTACACCACTTTTTTACCTTGCACTTGAGAAAGCTCATCAGAAGGGTGGCATGCTTTCCATGTTCAGTTGCTATTCAAGCTGCGATCAGCAGTGCATTTTCCGTCTCTTCAGAACTACATGGGGCTTCACTTCTGCAGGTCCACACTCTCAAAGACAATGTTTAAAAGCACCTTTGTGGATGAAAATAGGACCTTGTTCTTACTTCACCTCTCTCCATCCCCACCAGGGTCCCCAGAGGAGAAGTCCAAGGTGATGTTCAGGATGTATGACATTGATGAGAATGGGTTCCTCTCCAAGGAGGAGTTTCTGAGGATGGTCAGGTATTTCCCCTTATCTCTCTGGATGTTTTCACAATGTCTATTAACACAGATGTCTTCAAAAGCAGCTCCCAGTTTCTGTGCTTCACTCCCCACAGGTGTTATGTGAGAGTCCATGAGCTCAATGGTCGCAACCAAGAGCCCATTTCTCCCATTAAACTGGCCTGGGGCTGTGCCCTGTGTTATTTAAAGCACTCAACCTATGGACTCTGAAGTTGCCATCTCCCCTCTCTGTTCCAGGTCCTTCATTGAGATCTCCAATAACTGCTTGTCAAGAGACCAGGCAGAGCAGGTGACAGAGTCCATGTTTCGGGACTCCGGATTTCAGGACAGGAATGAGCTGACATGGGAGGATTTCCACTACATGCTGCGGGACCACAACAGCGAGCTTCGTTTCACCCAGCTCTGCATCAAAAGTCAGTGATCAGGAGCACTGAGTCACCCCAGGCCTTGTAGGGCTGGAGGTGATGGGCAGCATCCAATATGTAGCTCTCAAAGCTTGTCCCATCAATCTCTCCAACCCAACTGTAGTAATGGGGCATCAGCTGTTGTTCCATGTGTGACACATTTGGGACAGCTCAGAGCCTCTCCCCAGCACACGCCTACCTGGGGGAGATGCCTGAACCCTGTCCACCACACCTCGTGCACTCTGAATGGCTGTCCTTTTGGTTTCTCAAAGGTGTCCCCGAGATGCTCAAGCAAAATCTGCACAACCGTGTCTCCTTCATAACAAAGAAAGAGCCAAAAGGGTAAATCTCCTCCTTAGTCTTGCTGCTGCTGCTATTTCATCTCTTCCTGCCCTGGTGTACATCCATCCTTCACCTCAGCCCCTCCAACAAGTGCTCCCACTAGGTGTTCAGACACCTGGCACTGGGGAAGGGGGGCGATCACACTGGGTCATGCTCATGAGCAAGCAGTGGGGCTGTTGCCCTCCTTCCCTGGTACCCAGCAGACAGAGGGGAGGACCTGCCTCCTGCAGAGTCCCTGTTGCATCCACCATGTGGTGATAGGAGTCCTACCTTGGTTTTCAGAGAGGTGGGCTATCTTGGGGTGCATTCAGCCCATGTACCATGTGATTGAAGTTAATGTAAGCAGGCTTGCAGGAAAGAGCTGGACACCTTCTCAGCTAGGTCTGAGATGGAAAGCAGAGAAATGGGGAAAATTTTGGCAAGCCCTTCCTGCAAGTCCAGCTTTGGGCTAGATATAGCTCCATTTTCAACAGAACCATCTCAAGGGAGAACAAAGACCCAAACCTGGACACCGCAAACTGCTATGTGGAGCTAGAAGGGCAGGAGCTGCGGAGGAGACCAGGCAGAAAGTGAGTGGGCCCTCTCCTCACTGGGCATGCTTCTCGGGTTTGGGTTCAGCCTGTTTGCTGTTTCTCATGTTTCTGTGTCAGACTGGGAAGACCCCTGATCAAAGTGCACTGTTGCAAGGAGCCATCATCCCCATGATGGTGGTGCAAAGTAGGGAGGGGATGTGAGACTATCCCTGAAGGAGATGCCCTGGCACAGGCAGGCACATCACAGCATCTCACTGGCTGAGGAGCTACGAGCTGATCCAAGTGAGGATGGTGAGACACTGGAACAAGTAGCCCAGGGAAGTTGTGGATGCTCCATCAGTGGATGTGTTCAAGACCATGTCCAATGGGGCTTTGAGCAGTCTGGTCTAGTGGGAGGTGTCCCTGCCCATGGCAGGGGGGTTGGAACTAGATGATCCCTTGATCATCTGGGTGTCTGGATTGTCTGGGTGATGTGCCTCTATCAAAAACCCAAATGAAGTGGCCAACTCCAGAGCCTGAGATAGTGGTTTTTAGAGTGTGCGCCCTGCCTGCAGAGAGGGCCTTTGCCTGGCAGGTCCTGCCTGAGCTCCTCTGCCCTTTGGGATGCTGCTGGTTAATGGAGTTAAATCCAATTAACTGCCAGTCATGAGTGGTGTCCCCCAGGCCACTCCTGTTTAATATCTTTATCAATGATTTGGATGAGGGGACAGAGTGCAGCCTTGTTAAATTTGCAGGTGACACCAAGCTGGGTGGAAGTGTTGATCTGCTCGAGGGTAGGGGAGCTCTACACAGGGATATGGATAGGCTGGATCGCTGGGCCAAGGCCAATTCCATGAGCTTCAATAAGGCCAAATGCCAGGTCCTGCACTTGGTCCACAACAACCCCCAGCAGTGCTCCAGGATTGAGGAGGAGTGGCTGTAGAGCTGCCAGGCAGAGAAGGACCTGGGGGTTTTGACTGACAGCTGGCTGAACGTGAGCCAGCAGTGTGCCCAGGTGGCCAAGAAGACCAATGGCATCCTGGCCTGTACCAGGAATAGTGTGGTCAGCAGGAGCAGGGAGGTGATCATTCCTCTGTACTCGGCTTTGGTGAGGTCACACTTCGAATACTGTGTCCAGTTTTGAACCCCTCTCTACAAGAAGGATGCTGAGGCGCTGGAGAGGGTCCAGAGGTGGGCTACAAAGCTAGTAAAGGGTTTGGAGCATGTGTCTTATGGGGAGAGGCTGAAGGATCTGGGGCTGTTTAGACTTGAGAAAAGAAGGCTGAGGGGAGACCTTATTGCCCTCTACAGCTATCTGAAGGGAAGTTGTAGTGAGGCAGGAGTTGGTCTGTTCTCCCTGGTAACAAGCGATAAAACAAGAGGAGATGGCCTGAAGTTGAGCAAGGGGAGGTTCAGGCTGGATATTAAGAAGCATTTCTTTACAGAAAGGGTTGTCAGGCATTGGAATGTTCTGCCCAGGGAGGTGGTGGAGTCACCATCCCTGGAGGTGTTTAAAGACGGTTGGATGTTGTGCTTAGGGACATGGTTTAGTGGTTTTTGATAGGACTAGGAGTAAGGTAGGACTTGATGATCTTGAAGGTCTCTTCCAGCCAGAACTGTTCTATGATTCTATGGTTCACCTGTGGGCTGTCTCCAGGAGAGACCTGGATCCTCACTGCTGTGGAAGCAGCAAGTATTTCTACAAGGAAGCAGTTACTAATGGCCAGAATATTCCAATTTGCCTGAAATGCTCCAAGGACTTTCCCTTAACCTGGGATCTGTTTGGAGGATTGAATATTGCTATGAAAATTATCTTTGTCCTTATCTACAGTTTCATTTATGAGTCACTGTCATGTTTGTTACCAGGTTTCAAATGTGTGTAGACTGTGGGATGACCTGAGATCACCCACTGGTGCTGTGCTCTCCAGGCCACCAGTGTGGTGACACCCAAGTGCTATACAGGGAGAAAGACCCAAGTCTGGGCAGCATGGCCCTGTGTCATACTTTGAAATGACACCAGCCCTTCTGTATCTGCCAGGGCAAACCAGTACCAGCTGCAGCTGTACACCGAAGCACGACGGAAGAAGTACGAGCGGAACAAAGTTCAGCAGAAGATCCAGGAGTTCAAGCGCTTTATTGAGAATTACCGGCGCCATATCGTCTGCGTGGTGCTCTTCTCTGCCATCACCACTGGCGTGTTTGTGGAGAGAGCCTACTGTGAGTGACCACCCAGCCCTGTTGCCCCAGACATGGAGGGGTGCATGGGCTTGGCTTCTCAAGGCTGCCAGTAGCATGCTTGGGGGTATGAAATATCCTATCACAGCTTTGGACAACAGCGTTGGTCCTCCCCCGTGAATAACCAAAGGATTACTAAAGTTGGAAGGGACCTCTGAAGGGGTCTGGTCCAGTGTCCTGCTCAGAGCAAGGCCATTTTCAAAGCTGAATCAGGCTGATGAAGGTCTTGTCTAGAGAAGGATTGAAGAGATCAGAGGTTAGAGATCCTACCATTTTGTGGGCCTGTGCTAGGTTTTCACCATCCTACCTGTGAAGTGGTTTTTCTTTTACATCAAACCAGAATTTTCTTCAGTGAAACTTCTGCTGTGACCTCTCATCCTTTCACTGGCCATCTCTGAGAAAGAATTTGTCTCTCTCCTGTCTGTGACAACCAGTAAGAGGTTGCAGACAGCTACAAGGTCTTCCCTGACCCATCTCCTCCAGCCTGAAAAAGTCCATTTCCCCAGCCTATAAGTCCATTTCCCCAGCCTTTCCCCTGTGTGACATCTTCCATCTCCCACCCATCCTGGTGGCCCCCACTGGACTTGTTCTAGTTTGTTGATGCTCTCATCAATATGATGCCCAGCCAAGGACACAGCACCAAGGTGCAGTTTCACAGTATGTGGCAGAGGAGGACAATCCCCTCCTTCCAAGGAGACCTTATCACCCAGCAGCTCTAGGGGGTGTCACAGAAAGAATTGTTCCCCTGTCTCCAGACAGCCCCATCACTGGTGGCCTTTTCTTGGAGGACCCACTCAGGTGGCTGTCCCCTTGTTGCAGGAGGGGTCACGGCCCTGAGCGCTGGGCACATTGACGCCCACTCCTCTCTCTCTCCTCAGATTACAGCTTTGCATCCCCCAACACTGGAATTGCACAGACCACCTTTGTGGGGATCATCATCTCCCGGGGATCAGCTGCCTGCATCTCCTTCTTGTACTCCTACATTCTGCTCACCATGTGCCGCAACCTTATCACCGTCCTGCGGGAGACCTTCCTCAATCACTACATCCCCTTTGATGCTGCTGTAGACTTCCACCGCTGGATTGCCATGGCAGCCCTGACTTTCTCAGGTAGGTGGGCTGCTGGGGGATGTGCCTCCCACAAACCAGAGCTAAAGCAGGAAGACCAGCCTATGATGGTGCACGAGGACCAAGCAGAAATTTGAAGACCTGTATGGAGCCTGCAGAGACAAACATGCTCTGGGACCAGAGGAGAGCAGGAATAGCTGGGTCCCTCAGCACATCAGCCACATCTCCAGCCATAACAACAGTAACACCTTTCTCTTCTGGTTTTTGTCTCTTCCAGTGCTCCACACTGCAGGTCACGTAGTGAATGTCTACATCTTCTCCGTCATGCCTCTCAGTGTGTTATCCTGCCTCTTTTCCAGTGTCTTCACAGATGATGGGTAGGTGAAATTTAAAACACAGTCCAGACAGAGCATCCTGGGCACAGACAGGAATGAAAATGTGAACCAGGAGCTTGCTCTGGCCACTCCATGGAGCAATCTCTTGCCCCTCTCCAGGTCACAGATCCCACAGAAGTATTACTGGTGGTTCTTCCAGACTATACCAGGTGAGACCACCTAGCAGGCAGACCTGCATGCCCATGCCCAGGTGGATCCCCTGTGGGGCTGCCCTGATCCTCACTGGGACCTCCCAACCCTTCCTCTCACAGGCATGACAGGAGTGCTGCTGCTTGTGATTCTGGCCATGATGTATGTGTTCTCCACCCACCACTTCCGACGCGTCAGCTTCCAGGGCTTCTGGATCACTCACCACCTATATGTGCTGCTCTATGTCCTGGTAAAGCTTTTGGTCTTGGAGGGAGGGGTGGTGCCAGTGCACCACAAGCCTGTGGGTCAGCCCTGTAGAGGAGATGAAATAGCTGAAAAGGTCTAAAGGGAGCTGGTGGCCCCAGACACAGCTCCCCACTGCTGCTGAGCTGCCACCAAATCAGCCATGGAGCTTGTTGTGTCGAGCACCATGCTGATGGGAGTTGCTCCCTGCCCAGATCATCATCCACGGCAGCTACGCACTGATCCAGCAGCCCCGCTTCCACGTCTACTTCATCATCCCAGCTCTCATCTATGGCGCAGACAAGCTACTCAGCCTGAGCAGGAAGAAGGTGGAAATCAGTGTGGTGAAAGCCGAGCTCCTGCCCTCAGGTACCACAACATCCCTGGTCACACTGCACCAGCTCTGCCCAGGCTCTTCACAAAAGCATCTGGGGCTGCAGCAATGGAGGAACCTCCACCAGTCCATGTCTCCAACTTAACAAAGTCCCCATCCCGGTCTACCCCAGGTGTCACCAATCTCCGGTTCCAGCGACCACAGGACTTTGACTACAAGTCTGGGCAGTGGGTGCGCATTGCTTGCGTGGCCCTGGGCACCACTGAGTACCACCCCTTCACCCTGACCTCAGCGCCGCACGAGGACACACTGAGCCTGCACATCCGGGCTGTAGGGCCCTGGACCACCCGCCTGCGGGAACTCTACTCCCCAGAAAACCTGTCCCTCATCGGCAGGATGCCCAAGGTGAGCCCTCTGCTGCATCTCCAGGGATGTCCAAGCCCAAGAGCGTCTCAGCAGTGCGTTGTGCCTAGCCCAAGGTGCTTCTCCAGCCTTCAAGGCAGCCAAGACCTGGGCAAGTGGAGCTAGTGGATTTGCTGACAGCTGACTCCTTTCCAGCTCTATCTGGACGGGCCCTTTGGAGAAGGCCACCAGGAATGGAACAAGTTTGAGGTGTCAGTGCTGGTGGGAGGAGGCATTGGGGTGACACCCTTTGCATCCATCCTCAAGGACCTAGTCTTCAAGTCATCCATAAGCTCCAAGATGCAGTGTAAGAAGGTAAGAGGAAGCATCTGAAAGACAAGAGCCCTCCTGAGATGCCTCCTGCTGCTGCTGGCCTCTCTGGGGGCAAAATCCTCCATGATCCATACAGGAAGGAGCTTCATGGACATGCATGAAGGTGCTGGCCCCGCTCTGAGCCTCATTCCCATGTTCCACAGATCTACTTCATCTGGGTGACACGCACACAGCGGCAGTTTGAGTGGTTGACGGACATCATCCGTGAGGTGGAGGAGACGGACAGGAACGACTTGGTATCTGTGCACATCTACATCACACAGCTGGCTGAGAAGTTTGACCTGCGCACCACCATGCTGGTGAGCCTGGCCACCTTCCAGGGCAACTGCCATGCTGTGCTGGGCTGTGCTGAGCCATCTGATGTGAACTGCTCTCTCTTCCAGTACATCTGCGAGAGACACTTCCAGAAGGTGCTGAACAAGAGCCTGTTCACAGGGCTGCGCTCCATCACCCACTTTGGGCGCCCTCCCTTCGTACCCTTCTTCAACTCGCTGCAGGAGGTGCATCCCGAGGTCAGTGCCTAGCTGGGGACAGGAGGAGGGGCACCCACTGTCAGGTGTGAAGGACTGGCCCCAGCCTGTGCCTGAAGCCCTGTTGATCTTAGTGGCATCTGCAGCAAGGACAGGGCAGAAGGGGCATGAACCCCATTTTCCCTTGGGATCCAGGATGAGCTGCCAGAGCCAGCAGTGTTTCCCCCAACCCCCACCCCATACCAGCTTAACATTCCCCACTGTGGCAAGACCCTGGCTGCAGACACTGCACAGAGCTGGCAGAGACCTTGAGGAATCCCATCTTTCCTCCATGGCCCTAGCAGCAACACAGGGAGGTGACAGTCTACCCAAAAGCCTCCTTGGGCTGGGAGAGATGGCTCAGGCAACATCCACGCCCAAAGCTGCTGGAGGGCAAGGGGCCAAGGGGGGTTGGGGGTAGGGATGGTGTTGCTGCATTTGACCTTTTTGGCTTCCTTCTTCTTCAGGTGCAGAAGATCGGGGTGTTCAGCTGTGGCCCACCTGGGATGACAAAGAATGTGGAAAAGGCTTGTCAGCAGCTGAACAAGAAGGACCAGACCTACTTTGCACATCACTATGAGAATTTTTGACCCCTGCCCCATGTGGTTTCACCCCTGGAAATGTGTGTTCAACCTCAGCATCTGTGTGGCAAGTTCATGCCACAAAATGGGGTTCATTCCCCTTCTGCCCTGTCCTTGCTGCAGATGCCACCTGGGTGGTCATGGTCCTGGGCTCCCATCCCTGGGATAAAGCCATCCATGGCCAAGAGCATGGATGACACTTGGAGAGCTGACACCAGCATGTGACGCACCAGTAAAATGTTACCATCCCAGTGTTGCTCCACACAGCCCTGTATGAATCCCTGAGCCCAGGGCATCCTGCTAGGGCCTGCATGTTCCTGCATCTGTGTGTCCAGGGTTGGGCTGGTGTGTCCCAGTCCAGAAAACCCAGCATGTGAGTTAAACCCATCTCTTCCACCTTAATCTTGCAAGACAGAGTTCATGCACTGTCCTTGGTGATGTCTCTGAATGGCTCTCGGGGGAACACCTTGGTGCCTGCACAACCTGAATTCACAGCACTTTGCCCCAAGACCCCAGGTGGCATGGACATGGGGTGAGGAACCAGAGAGCTCCTCACCATTTCTCCCTGAAACAGGCTCAGCTGTCCTAATGCACTCAGTAGCGCTCCCAGCCTCCCTTGGGTTTGCACTGGGCCTTCTTGGCGTTTGCGTTGGCTTCTTCCAGTAGCATCACTCTCCTTCGATCAGGGATCATTTGTGCTTGTTCATCTAATGCCTGGATTTGTGTCACTGGGCTGCCACTCACGCAGGCTCTGATTTAGCTTCAATAAAGCTGATTGAAGTTTTCAAACACATTCTTGTCTCCTGTACTTGGTTCTTGGTCACCTGAAGACTTGTGATACCTGGGGCATAGCACTGGCCTTGCTCGTGTGACAGAATTTTTACTCCAGCCCACTGGGAAATGGTTTAAACAGGAGCAAGTTTCCCCTGCACTGCTGACATGCATGGGGTGGAGATACAGATTTGAGCACAAGCACATCTCTGTAGATGGTGTCCTACCAGACCCATCAACCCCAGGGGCAATGCCCCCCTGCAAGACCTGTCATGGGATTAAATTACAGCCAAGGAGGCTGAGCCATGGGAATTGCTTCAGCCCCCAAGGTGTTCAACTGCCCCACCAAGACCACAGGGAGTAGGTGTCTATTTCCCAGTAATAAAAAGGTCTTGCAATGGCCAGTGGTCCCCCAAGCACACCATGGGCTTCCCCCCCCCCCAGCACAGGAGTCAGGGGACAGGAGAGCCCTGGGACTCAGCCTCCCCGTCTCTGGCCATCAGCACCCCTCAGCAGGGTGTATCAGCAAGTCTTGGACAAGCTCTACTGACACCACACCTGAGGACAGGGCCAGGCTCCTGGGCTTACCTGAGCTCAGGCATCAATGACCCAGTTTACTCCCAGCAGCACTTCTTCCAGCTACAGGAAGTTCCCCTGGGTTATATCTTAGCTCTGCAAACACAGCACAGACTGGCAGGTTTCTACCTCTGCCAAGACTAATTTAGCCATAAATTTATAGTTAGCAATAAACATAAGCTTTGATTTCAAGCGGTCATTTAAGGTTTCATGCTCCTGACAAGCACTGAGCTCACGTGCAGCCTGGTGAGACCCAGCAGTGCAACAGCCCAAGGGCCTGCACAGCTACAGAATCAGCTGGTTTGGGTTCAAAGGGACCTTTCAAGGTCACCTGGTCCAACCCCCTGCACTAAGCAGGGACATCTGCAATTAGAGCAGGTTGCTCAGAGGCCCAGACAACATCACCTGCAGTGGTTCCAGGGATGGGGCATCGACCACCTCTCTGGGCAACCTGGGTCAGGGTCTCACCACACTCAGCATCAAAACTTTCTTCCTTCTCCCCAGTTTAAATCTCCTTTTAGTTTCAATCATCAACCCTTGCCCTGTCCCACCAGGCCCTGCTCAAAAGTTTGTCCCCATCTTTCTGACAGGCCCCTTGAAGTGCTGAAAGGCCACCAGAAGGTCTCCCTGGAGCCTTCTCTTCTCCAGGCTGAACAACCCCAACTCTAAGCCTGGCCTCCCAGCAGAGGGGTTCCAGCCCTCCCAGCATTGCTGTGGCCTCCTCTGGCCCTGCTCCAACAGGTCCCTGTTTCTCCTGTGCTGAGGAGTCCAGAGCTGGACCCAGCACTGCAGGGGGGTCTCCCCAGAGCAGAGCAGAGGGGCAGGATCCCCTCCCTCAACCTGCTGCCCACGCTGCTGGGGATGCAGCCCAGGGTGTCATTGGCTTCTGGGCTCTGAGTGCACTGTGCCAGCTCATGTCCAGCTCCTCACCACTCAGGACCCCCTAAGTCCTTCTCTCCAGGGCTGCTCAAGATCCCTTCACCCCCAGCCTGTGTTGACAGGCGGAGTTGCCACAACCTAGGGGCAGGACCTTGCACTTGGCTTTGTTGAACCTCAGGAGTTTCACACAGGCCCATTTCTCAAGCTTGTCCAGTCCCCAGGGCCCAAAGTCACAGACCCCTTTAAACCTGCCCCACAGTGCTTTAATGGACAGGGACACATCAGGAAGACATTTATTGAGGAAAGTTAAGTACCGGCCCAAGAAAGGGACTGATCTCGCAGTACTAAAATTAACATGACAATGTAACATTAATCAAGGATTAGGTTTTCTTAAATCTACAACCTGCTACCTCATCAGTACCTCATTCATGGCTCACAAACTCAGCAGGAAGGCCTGAGATCCCAAAAAAGTGACAATGCATTCACAGTGGTAAGACCTTTTGAGTGATGCTGGCGCTTCTCACCCATGTTCCCCTCCCTGCCAATATCGAGCTTTGACCCTCACCAGCAGCCCCTCCATGGGTCCCAGCCAGGAACAGGGCAGCCGGCACTGCACTGGTCCTTCTGCCCCACAGGTTGCTGCTGGTGGGGGGTGATACAGCAGGTGTTGTCCCAGTTGGCCCCCAGAATTGGGGCCTGCCGCTTGTGAAGCGCACGGAGAGAATGACCTGAAGGTGAAGTCAGAGGTGGGCTGGCCAGGCTTTGTTCCACAGACTGCTATAGTCCCCGAGCATCCCTGAGAGAAGGTGCCACTGGAAGGCAAAATATTTCCATAGGGCAAGCCCCAGCCCTGGGATTGCCACGTGGGAAGAGCTGTGGCAAAGGCAGTGTGGGGGCAGTGGGAAAGCGGAGTGCCAGCATCTCCTTGCTTGCCTCAGCCACGTGCCTGGCGACACCCTCTCCCAGCATGTCTGCGAGGACAAACCCTGCAGCCACAGGGGCAGCTCTGCCCAGTACACCCAGGCTTTTCTGCAGGTGGGGTGGGCCAGAGAAGAGCCAACTGTGAACCGGCATCTCTAACCAAGCAGCAACATTTTGATTTGAACTCTTCCATTTGTGGTTAACTGTTAATACTCTAAACGTGGATCCCTGGCATCATTCGCCCTCATTATCAACTTATTTTCTTGCTCTATCACACGGCAGCGCCTGCAGAAGGTGACGGTGTAGCAACAGCCGTACATCGGCCTCCCGCAGCCTCAGGCTTCGCACCTCAGGCAGGCGGCATGATGGGGGAAAGGGCCGGGCACTACACTGGTGTCTCACGGGTTCTGGTCAGTGGGGTCACACTTCAGCATGACTTTGACCCCCTCCCCCCTCTTGGTGGTCTCAAATGCCTCAAGAGCCTTTTCCAGGGGGAAGCGGTGGGTAACCAAGGGCTTGACGTTGATCCGCTTGGATGCAAGCAGAGCTATTGCCACAGGCCACCTGCAAGGGAAAGGGAAAGCAAGAGATCAGACTGGTGAAGGTTGGAAGGAACCCCTGGAGATCATCTGGTCCAATGCCCCTGCTCCAGCAGGATCACCCAGAGAAGGGGACCCAGGATCACATTGTCCAAGCTGGAATCTCTCCAGAGGAGACTCCAAGAAGCCTGGGCCAGGCTCTGCCACCCCCACAACAAAGAAGCTTCTCCTCCTTCTCATGTGGAACCTCCAGGGTTCTAGTTTGTGCCCATTGCCCCTTATCCTGTTGCTGGGCACCACTGAGAAGTGTCTGTCTCCATCATCTTGCCCCCCAGGGGCCCTTCAGCTATTGATCAGCATTGATCAGATCCCCTCTCAGGCTTCTCTTCTCCAGATAAACAGCCCCAGGTCTCTCAGCTTTTCCCTGTCACAGAGCTTCTTCAGTGCCCTCAGCATCTTTGTAGCATTGGCCACTTTGGAGCCCCATAGAAAAAGGACAGAGGAGCCTGGTTTCATCACAGTAATTTTCTTGGCCCAGGGAACCAAAGGGAATTTTGCCTGGAAACAGTCTTCCAGAGGGGGAACCTGAGGCATCAGGTGTGGGAGATGGGACAGGCCACCTGCTTGGGGCTGCTGAGCACAGCTGGTTGTGCTTTACCCGTGAGAGCCTGAGGAAGTGAAGATTGCAGGAAACCCCTGTGCTTCCGAGGCACCGAACAAAAACCCAAAATGCTGCGTGCCACATCCCCTCTGCCCAGCCTCCTTGACTGCAGCCTGGAGTTCAACCTCACTGACTCGGTGCAGGAAGAAGAAAGGAAAAGCCTCAGTTGGCTTCCAACACCTTCCCTAGTAGAGACTCACTCCATTTGATTGTCTTGCCACTCTGTTTGAATGGGGAGTGATGGATACAAAGGGATGCAGCAGTCAATCTTATTCACAATCTGCCTGCTTCAAGACATTTCCCATTTTAAGAAGGAGCTTGATTACATCTCAGAAATCCTTTCTGGGAAACAACCTCTAGAGACTAAGCAAAGATTCTTGCGCTACTTTAAAATCCACAGCTCTGAACAGAGCAGAAACCAGGCTGGAAACATGCAGTGCTGGGTCTCAAGCTCTGTCCAAGGAGTGCAAGGTCACAGAGGAACAGCTGAGCTTCTCCTGCCTTCAGGGTGAGGCCAACTCACCCTGAGACACACAAAGATCTGCCTGTCCATGAGCCATGCTGTTCAGCTCTTTGTAGAGACCACACACATCTTCAAACTCATTCCAGGTCTATCTTCAGCCCCAGCAATATGATGTAAATTAAGTCTCTTGCTCATCCCAGAGTTCACTGATCTCCAAGAAGACTGACAGTGATTTCCTTCCATGATGAGCAAGGAGAACAGAGCTGGGTAGAGGCTGGCACGGAGTCATAAAATCATAGACTGGGTTGGGTTGTAAGGGACTTCCAAAGCCCATCTTGTTCAAGACCTCTGCAGGGAGCAAGGACATCTGTAACTACAGCAGGTTGCTCAGAGCCCCAGACAACCTCACTTAGAATGGTTCCAGGGATGGGGCATTGACCACCTCTCTGGGCAACCTGGGCGAGCATATGCCTCAGCACAAAAATGTCATCCTCCTCTCCAGTTTAAATCTCCCTCTTTTAGTTTAAAGCCATCACCCCTTGCCCTGTCCCAACAGGCCCTGCTCAAAAGTCTGTCCCCATCTTTCTGACTTGAAGTCCTGAAAGGCAATAAGGTGGTCTCCCCAGAGCCTTCTCTTCTCTGGGCTAAACACCCCCAACTCTATCAGCCTGGACTCACAGCAGAGTGGTGGTCCTATCACAGGATAGGACGTGGTGCTTGGGATTCCGACTCTTTGTCCAGAATGAAGATTCCCTGTGTCCTCTGCCTCAAAAAGGACAATGCAACAGTTGGGAAGGTGGATGCCAGGAGGGAGCCAGCTTTTCACAAACAGCACATTGGGTCAGGGCCAGAGCAAGCTGCTGCTTAGAGACCACCCAGAGCACAAAGGGCTGAAGCAGCTAAAAGGTGTCTGTTCCCTGTGCCGTGCCACAAGCCACCGCACCTGTGGACAAGCTCGTCTCACCCAAAACACCCCCAGCCTCCCCCTCCTACAGGGCGTTAAGAGATGAAGGCACAAATGTTAATTATGATTTTTTTTTGCACATTTTGGCCTGCTGGGAATTGGGTCTCTTCCTTTCTTCACACCAAAAGCTGCATGAAGTGAGACAATGGGACAATCCAGCTGGGCTGCTTTGCTGTGGTCAACTTTGCTCACCCAGGAACCAAGGCATAAAACACAGGACACATCAGCCCACCCCACACGAGACTCACGTGTTGCAGTAGCGGAATATCCCCCGGATATCCACCTCCCGCACGGCAGCGTTCACGATGGGCACAGTGACCATCTCAGGTCCCAGCCCCACCAACACCAAAGTCCCACCAGAACGAGTGGCCTGGAGAACAAACACATAAATATGTCACATTTTGTAAAACGCAGTCACCAGAATCTGTAAAAAAAACCCCAAAAATAAAGCCATACTTTGTGGCTGTAACATCCTGTCCAGGGCATGGTGGAGAGGCCGGATGATGTCAGGAGCCCATAAGCGTGAAACACTCAACAAACAAGGTTTAAAAAGCCACCTTTTGAAAATCTCTGAAGGATTTTGGTATCGTAAGTCTCATTCTGAAAAATGACCAGCACTTAGGAGTACAAAAAGTACTTCTGGATTTTGATGGGAGAAATTTAAAACTAAGAGCCTGTTGCACCACTGAAATTGAGAAATTTGTGCAGCTTGTCTCATTTGTCCCCAGTCCTTTCCCTGTGAAACTCTGCACCACCTTCTTCACTTCCTCCAGTAAGGAAGTTCAAGAGAGCAAAACATCCCCTCCTTAACTACTTTGTTCACCTACTGGAATTATCTTAATTGTTCTCCTTATTTGGACATATATTCAACTTAATTTGGGAGTGCTGGTGGATGACAAGTTCCTCATGAGCCATCAATGAGCTCTTGTGGCCAAGAAGGCAATTGGTCTTCTGGGATGCATTCAGAAGAGTGTGACCAGCAGGTTCGAGGAAGGTTCTCTTCCCCCTCTATTCTGCCCCAGTGAGGCCACCTCAGGAGTATTGTGTCCAGTTCTGGGCTCCCCAGTTCAAGAGAGACAAGGAACTACTGGAGAGTCCAGTGGAGGCTCCAAAGATGCTGAGGGAACTGGAACTGAGAAAGTCTGAGAGCCCTGGGACTCTTTAGGTGGAAAAGAGAAGCCTGAAAGGGGGTCTGATCAATACTGATCAATAGCTGAAGGTACCCTGAGGGGAAAGAGGATGGGGCCAGACTCTTGTCTGTGGTGCCCAGTGAAAGGGCAAGGGGCAACGGGAACAAACTGAAACCCTGGAGGTTCCACCTGAGCAGGAGAAAATTCTTTGCTGTGAGGGTGCCAGAGCCTGTCCCAGGCTGCTCAGAGAGGTTGTGGAGACAAGGGATACTCACATAAATGCCAGCCTGGATGCAGGCTTGGACTCCTGTGCACTCCACAGTTATCTCGGGCATGCAGCCCAACAGGGTTTCCACTTTGGAGGCCACCTCCTGTGGGGTCTCATCCTTCACCTGAATGGTGAAATCTGCTCCCACCTCCTTGGCTTTTTGCAGGCGAGCGGCAGATAAGTCTGAGGAAAGATAAAATAAGTAAAGAACTGGAGTATTATGTGAAGTAGAAGGGGAGAAAGAACCTGAGCCCCCATCTGACATCTCAGCAGAGCTGCCTTGTTTGGTGACCAGCTGTCAGCTCTCTCAGGAAAGAGGAAAGCGTTTGTTGTGTAGTAGAACAAGGTGGGAAATACAGCCTTCTAGTACCTTCTCAAGAACATATGTAGACCACCCAGACCAAAGGGGTTCCCACACTTGATGCAAATAGGCCACCATCAAGGAGCCCTAATGGAAGTACACATGTCTGGGGTCTGAACATGTGTCCACAGGGCAGTACACAACCAGGAGAGCAAAGGGTCTATGTTCCCTCCCTCAAATTCACACAGCCTTCGGTGAGGAGGCAGGGAGGAGACCTGTTCACTTTTCTGGGCAGGCAGAGAAGGATGAGGACAAATCAAAGGACACAGGCTTTCCAGCTGCAGAAGAGGGTATTCTTTAAAGAGGCTACAGCATAAACTCTACTGTGCAAAGAAGTGTCTGAGTGAAGGGAACAGCTGCCACCATTAGACTCAAGTGGTGTCTTCTAAGATGATCAGTGCTATTCCTCATACCCAGAAGGACACCTCTCAAAGGGTGCAAGGTTGCTCTGGCCTTGCTCCCCGGTGTCTCAGAAGTCACCCAGACATGGACAGCACAGCACCAAGAAGCCTTTCTGACAGGAGGCTCAGAGGATCATTAATGTGGCCATTTCACTTCTAACAGTACCAGACAAGAGCAGATCACAAGCTCTCAGAGTTTCTCCAATGAACCATCAGCAGATACCTTCAGCTGAGTGAACTGCTGAGCGTACTAGTTGTCAATGCTAAGCACATCCCTGCTGGTTTAGACCTCTACCAACCTTCTACCCTCCTTGTAATAGCTGTGGAGGCTGCTGAGCATTTCTCAAGCAGTTTCTGTCACAGACAGATGAGTACGAAAGCCCATAAAAAAAAAAGTGAGAGGATCTGGTAATATGGTGGACTCAGATACTTCATGAACACAGAGCAACAAAGCATTTCCTAGACCCAAAACTGAGGGGTGAACAATGTCTCCTGCCAGAGGTCCTCAGCCTGAAGACTCAGAAAACAATGTCTCTGCCAGGGGAATCCTCCTCTCCAGGATTCACAGTGCACCTACCCACCAGTCTTCAGAGACGTCAGAGGTGGAAAACATCAAGGGAAAAGAGAAGGAGGACAAGGATGCTGCTCCAACACGAGCTGCTCCGACTCAGCCCTGGTGCTGGGAGGAAGCCAGGCCAGAGGACCTACCCTGCTCATCACACAGCTAACGCAACATTCCTTACTGCCAGGGCAGGTGATGGATGTGCCCCCACTGGAAGCAGGAGGGCTTGGAGTGTCAGATGTAGGTACACGCAGAGATATGAGCACCCAGGAGACCTGTGTAGGGAGTTTCAAGAAGGGATAACAAGGGGTAATAAAATGCAGATGGAGGAGGAAAAGCCAAGGCTGAGAAGTAAGGGTAGCATCACCCTTGTGGTGATCTTGTTCCTGCGGCTGCAGGAGGCAACAGTCACATCTGTCCCTCCCAGGTGCTAAGCACTGGGCCTCAGGCCACGTCTATGGTCAGGCTTGACCCTCTGCAAGATGAGCTGCACTCAAGACACAGGCATTTCTGAGGTACCTGAAGTGCTAAGAAACACTTCTGCCTGGCATGGCTGGTGTCTCCCAAACCTGTGTACAGCAAGGAGACCGTGGTGGCTCAACGGTGCTCCCAGAAGTGGACCAACTTCCCCATGAAGTTTGGTCCCAAAACAGCAGCTTGCAGCAGACACAGATGGATTCAGCCATTTAGAGCATCTGCCCAGTCACTAATCTACTTTATACATGCAGAAGGAGTGTCCTGGAGCAACAGGCCCTGCCATCAAAGTGGCCACAAAAATCACTCTGAGGCAACAAAAAGCCCCCAAAACTTTTCCTACAGTTGGCCTCTGGTTTGCAGACCTGCTCAGGAAGGAAGTTCTCACACCAGAGAGTCTCACAGGATGCAGCAGCAATGCCATCAGACCTGGTCAGAGCTGCAGTAACGTCCTGGAACACCCGGCCTAAGTGAATCACTGCTAAGCACTTATTGAAGCCAACAGATCTGCAGGTTACCAAATGAGAAGGCTGTTTAGGGCACCAGATGCTTGTGAGACTTGGGAAGGACCAAGTCATTTGGATGTTAAACCTCACTGTGACTGATCTCCACATGACTCTTGGGAACCTGGTCTATTATACAATTAAAAGGTTGCATCTTGCCTCTAGTCAGAAATTTATTTTCACTTCCTGGCTGCTGGAGCTAATTAAAGCTTTGGGTGCCAGATTAAGAGCCACACGTTCTTGTATGTCTGCTCCATGGAAGTTATCAAGTTACACTTAATCTCCTTGTGATGGTTTATGAGATAACTTAACAGGAAAATATTCTCAAAGCTGTCACACTTTCTATGTTGATCTTCACAAAGGAGTTAACTCTGCCCAGTTATTCACCTTCCCTGACCTTGACGTCCTGGGTATCTGGAGGCACCAGCACCCAGGATTTCAGATTTAGGCAGCACAAGGGGAATAGTTTCCCTCAAGTAGGAATTAGTAAGCGTCCCTCCAGTAACAGAGTAAGGCAAGACATGAACACCCAAACTGTCCCTTCACCTGCTGGGCAATAAGGCTGCTCTTTTAGCTGCCTCTAAGGAGAAAAGCAGCTTTTGAGAGCAACAGCAACGTCCACAGCAAGGCAGAAGGACAGGAGAAGGTTGACCATAAATATCAATCACATCCACTCTGCAGTGGAGTGGAGAAAGCCACAGACCTTAAGGAAGAGTAGATGGGGACCCATAAGACAAACAGATCTTCTGCACCCAACTGTTGTCCAGTAAACCCATCAAACCCCTCCTCCTCGAAAGGGAGAACACTGGTCTGCCAGGAATAAAGCACTTCAGTTGGTTATCAAAGGTTATTGGAAGCACTAATACCTTTTATCAGTAGGCTGCTGTATCTAGGAGGGAAGGCAAACTTTGGCACACAGAAGCCTTTGGAAGGGTCAGGCTTCGGCTCTCTGGGAGACCCAGAGAAGGGACTCAACCCCTCATTATCTTTCCAAAATTCATTGACTTCAGGCATGCCAAAGACACTCACCACAGAAGCTTCAGGAGGTGAGTTCTCCCCACGTCACCAAAAAGCTTTTTTAGATATTTCTGTGTGTGGCTTGTAAAAAAACAATACAAACATTTAAAGCCTTAAGCGCTGTGCAGACAAAGCCCTTCACAGACAAACACATCATAAAAACTCCAGGCGATGAATTCAAAGAATCTGTTAGCGATACACAGAAGGGCCTTTGTGGGCAGACAGTCACCTTGCAGGTGTTGGCTTCTAAAGCTGACACAAAAAAAGCAGTTCCTTGAGAAGGGCAGCAAAATCCCCAGCAGCAACGAGCCAAACTAAACCCATTCCTCAGCTCAGGTCATGCACAAATATTTGACTATAGGCAGCACCTCCAGGAGTGTCTCTGAGCATCTCAACCAAACACCTCTCACGTAGGAGAGGTCTACAAGTCAGGAACATTACCTAGACCAGGGTGTAAAGCTAAAAAGGGGTTAATTCCATGTAGCTGAGCTTGCTGATCCTACAAACCAGCTACCGAGAACTTCTTATGGCCACCTGTTGCCCTATGGCACATGCTCTACAGACCTGCTTGCCAAAGCTCGCCAGGGGCAGTCTACAGGCAGAGGCAGCAGCAGCTCCCAGTGCTACCGGGAAGAATACACCCAGGCAGGACCGGGGATAGGGCAGCAGGATGAACCATCTGCCTCAACCCCACTAACCCCCTCCAGCTCACCCCTCCCCACCCAAGGACTGGGTCACTCACCAGCCCCTGCACCAGCTATGATCAGCAGCACAGTTCCTCAGACATGATTCAAGAGGTAAAGCTGCTTTTCCTGCTACAGCAACCACCATCCTTGAATGATATTTCACAAAATCGGAGGCCTGGGAGTCCACCAAGCACACGCCTGCAGGGTGGGGCCAGCAGAGGGAAAAAGAAAACAACAAAAAAAATCCAGACTCATCAGCTAGAGAATTTAGGGAGGAGAAGACAATGATCTGCCTTGGTTTTGACATGAGTTACTACTAAAGGATGCTTCCAGAAAGGCAAGAGGGTGGGACCCGAATTTTGTCTCTCAACCCAAAGATAGAAACACAGTAGTCAAGAGGTCAAAAATACACCTGGCCCGAGCTGTGGGAGGTGGAGTGACAGCCTTCTAAAAGGTCCAGGTTGGGACTCTGGCCAAAAAATGCTGCAGCAACTTGTGCTTGTTGTCTAGTCATACTTGTAACTGCTCATCCTGGCTACCACCACTCAGAAGGATTAAAGAGTAGCAGCAGGAGCTGCGAACATCACTTAGAATCATAGAATGGTTTAGGCTGGAAGGGACCTTTAAAGGTCATCTAGTCCAACACCCCTGCATTGAGGAGGGACATCTGCAACTAGAGCAGCTTGCTCAGAGATCCATCAAGCCTGACCTTGAATCTCTCCAGGTATGGGGCCTCCACCACCTCCCTAGGCAACCTGTTCCAGTGTTCCACACATCCGGTGTTGTCCACTTCCAGGCCCTGCTCAAATCCCAGGTAGAAATTTCAACCAGTGAACATCCTGAGGTTACTCCAAGTCTCCATTCTTCTGGCCAAGCTAGAAAGACAAGAGCTTGAACCTTTGAGGAGGGGAAGAGGTGGTAACAACCATAAGGACAGCTGCAAAGAGGATGAAGCCTCATTTCAGCTGTTGCAGACAAAGGGAAGTACCCATAAATGGCAGTTTGTGACTGGACCCCAGGAAAAGCTTCTTCATTAAAAGGGACTGAAGTCCTGGTGTAGGTATGCAGAAAAGTGGGATGTCCACCCTCAGAGGTTTTCCAGATGCAGCCAGACAACATGACTGCAAGCAGAAGCTGGAGTAGAAACCTCCAGGACACAGTCATGGAAGGAAGGCCCATTTCTGAAACACAGACCCTGAAAGGGCCATTTCAGCCACTGCTGATAATCAGTGGAATATGAATCCCCCCCCATCAGGACAGAAGAAAGAAGAGCAGCAAGGGAGGACTGGAGAGGCGTGATGTGGCTGCACACAGGAAGGACTCTGCAAATAGCATGTCCAGACCATCACCAAGCACTACAAGAGGAAGGAAAAAAAATGTGCTTAGAGCAAACCTCTAAGAATAGCTTCAAACAGAGTATAAAATATGCTGTGTTGCCTGGTCTGCATGTCTAGAAGACTGGAAGATATAGTCAAGGTTTGCAAACACTACAGGGAAGACAAAATCTGGTTTTGATCCATGAGCCAAAGGCAAAACACAAAGCTGAGGTCAGAAAAGCTCAAAACAAAAATAAAAAAAAAAACCAGCCAGTGACCAGAGGGACAGGACCAAGTGGAGCTCCTGTAATTCGGAGCTTTGTCATAGATGCATTGCTTCTTCCCAAAAGACTTGCTCAACGTCTGTTAAAGGTCTCTAAGCTTGATGCCAGGACCAGTCATTAGCCTCTGGTTCATTCTCCTTGAGACGCTGTAGCTACTCCACCCACAAAACTTGCCTGTGCTAGGAAGAAGTTATTACCTTGGTCCACTAACCAAGAGGATGCAACCTGCATCTTCTTACAGATCCCCATCAGCGCAGAGATCAAAGTCTTGTCCTGGGGAATGAGGTGTCCATCAGGATCCCCTCTGGGCAGGCGCACACTACTATTTAATTCACAAACAGACTTTCCACTGATCAACAAGTGCAAGGAGGGCAAGTGCTGGGGCCTGCACTTGGGAAGGAATAACTTGCTGCACAAGTACAGGTGAGGGGTTGACCTACTGGGAAGCAGCTCTGTGGAGAAGGACCTGGGAGTGCTGTTGGACACCAAGTTGCCCATGAGCCAGCAATGAGCTCTTGTGGCCAAGAAGGCAGATGGTCTTCTGGGGCGCATTCAGAAGAGTGTGACCACCTAGTCATGGCAGGTTCTCCTTCCTCTCTACTGTGCCCTAGGGAGGCCACCTCTGGAGTAATTGTCCAGTTCTGGGCTCCCCAGTTCAAGCGAGACAAGGAACTACTGGAGAGAGTCCAATGGAGGATATGGAGATGCTGAGGGGATTGGAGCATCTCTGTAACAAGGAAAGTCTGAGAGCCCTGGGGCTGTTCAGCTGGAGGAGAGAAGCCTGAGAGGGGATCTGAGCAATGCTTATCAACAGCTAAAGGGCCTCTGGGGGGCAAGAGGATGGGGCCAGACTCTTGTCAGTGGTGCCCAGCAACAGGACATGGGCAACGGGCACAAACTGGAACCCTGGAGGTTCCATCTGACCGGGAGGAGAAACTTCTTTGCTGTGAGGGTGGCAGAGACCGGCCCAGGCTGCTCAGAGAGGTTGTGGAGTCTCCTTCTCTGGAGAGATTCCAAACCCTCCTGGAAAATGTGATCCTGGGCCCCCTGCTCTGGGTGACCCCGCTGGAGCAGAGGGGTTGGACCAGATGATCTCCAGAGGTCCCTTCCAACCCCACAATTCTGTGATTGTGTTTGGGCTGCCTTCCCCAGCAGTTACCTTGAAGGAATAATTTGGAGCTTGTCCATAAAGTGGGAAAATAGGCAAAAATTTCCAAAAATGTCCAAATCCTGGGAATACAGACCCACTCTTTAGGGTTAAAAGGACTCACCTGTAATTACCACAGCTGCTGCACCCATCATCTTAGCCACAAGCACATTCACAAGGCCAATTGGTCCTGGGTACAAAGGAGAGAAAGAGAACATAGACAACTGCCAGACGGCATCAGCTGCAGGCTCTGAAGCTGCCAAGAGCTCATCATGTTCCTAGGCTAAAGGAGGCTCCGACTGTTTCCAGGTAGACAGCTCTGGGCCCACAGCATCACCATGACCCCAGGATGGTAAGACCAGCTGCTGGGACAGCAGTGATTGATACGTGAGGAGCTTCTGCACAGTAACCACCACCCACTCCCCCACTCCCTCAAGGTGTCAGGATCAGCATGCCCAGACACTGTACTTTGCACACGGGCTGCTCAAAATGCATCACCGTAGTGCAACAGGGGCAAGGAGAACCTCAAGGCTCCTCTCGGCACCCTTGTAACTTGGCGACAACCCACACTTATAGCACAACCTGCACTCTGTCCATCCGCCTCCACGACACGGCAGGCAGAGAACCCAAGGACAGAATACGGTTGCCGTACCAGAGCCAGACACAAAGACTTTGCTTCCCAGAGTGACTCCCGCTCTTTTGCAGGCATGGATCCCCACCGAAAGGGGTTCAATAAGGGCTCCTTCTTCAAAGGTGACGTTATCTGGAAGCCTGCAAGAACCAGACACAAGCAACAGTCATCAAAGAGGCTTAGGATGAGGCAAGCCATGACACTCAAAGACCAAACATGCGTCTAAACCACAGTGGCAAAATACACTTTCACCCTTGGTCTGAGAAATGCAAGGCTGGAACAGGTTTCAAGAGGTTACGTTGCTCTTTTCCTCCTCCGAAGCAGCATCAAGTGCACCTAAACTACTGACAAGTGAGGTTTGCCCAAGGACCTAATGCAGGGACCTGCCAACTTCCCCTACTTTGCAAGTCAACCTGCAAACTCCTTTGCCATTCGCTCATTCCCCACAGTTGTGTTGGCACCACCCTGAAAGCTGCCTTATGGCTGGGACCCATCAGCTCACTGATGGGGTGAGCCTGGGGTGAGTTGACCCATCACCCCAAGCAGAGAGGAGTGAAACCCTTCTGAACTGCTGATAGAAATAAATGTCAGACTCATAAGGCAGCCCTCCAGAAAGCCACTAATGAGGACTTCCCTCCATCAGGGTGCTGGGAGCTGTGCCTGTGAGGAAGGGCTTGCTGACGGCCTGGGAAAGCTTGAAATCTGATCTCATCCACGCCAACAGGAAGTCAAAGTAATGGAAATGACAGTTATGGGAAAGACAGCTGTAAGGTCCCTTATCTCCAGGAGGAATTAAAGGGCTAGACTCCACAAGTTCAGCTGTCTCAGAGTTTGACATCACTGTTTGCTCCTACTGGGTCTGGGCACTGCCCTGTCCATGGGGAAGGAGGGCAGCTCTGCAGCATGATCCCACCTGCATCAGATTCCTCAGAGCATCCAACACAAGGTCTGTCCACCAGCAGAAGGACAGACACTATCTGCCCAAACATGCGAGAGCCTGCTGAGCTCAGCCATCAACTTCAAAAATCCCCCAAATAAACAGCCAAAGAAATATTTACTCAAATTGGAGGAAAAAAAAGCAAACCCCTGGAAGAAGAGAGCTACAAACCACCTGCTTCCTCCCAAGTAAAGACTTATAAAGCTGTCAGAAAATGTATTTTAAGAATGCACAGTGACAGCAGGTCTGGAGAAGTTAGTCCATCCAGACCAGCATCTCATCCTGACAGCAGCTGCTTGGGATCTGCTTTGAAAGGAGCTTCCTGCCTGAGGACTCTCCTGAGAAGAGAATTTAAGTGCCTCCATCCATCTGATGTGATCCTTAACACTTCCTCTACAGGCACCAAGGACATTCCTGCTCATGGAAGTACCAGCTCCACACACACTGAGAAAGAACAAGCTCCAGAGTCTCAGGGGGCTGCTACCTCAGGCTATTTTTAACTCCTTGTGTAAATACACTGATGTGGTTGTAACACTGCAGAGGTTTATTTAGGTTTCCAGCATATTTGCTAGAGGATTTAAGCACAGACTCACTTTTAAGAAAAACAATGTCAGTCCTGCCACAATTATGAACCTACTCAAGTTTGCCAAACTGGCTATGAAAGCAGATGGGTAGCACTGGAAGCTTCATGAGGCCACCCAGCACCACGCAAAAATGCAGCTCAGCTGGGACACCAACTTCTGTTCCCCTTCTGCTCTAAGCAGGACACCTTCATTTCAAATGAAAGTGCTTGCAGTCCATGGGGTGTTTCCTAAAAAGCAGTGCAGAGAATCATACCTCTAGGCACTGTCAAGATATAAAAAGGCAGCAGAAAAGAAACCAAGAGCAGGGAGCAAGCAGGAAAATGAATTACTCGAAGGTAAAGCAGTGGTGTCATCCCAGGAGATGTGCATGAAATGTTTGTCTGGCACCAGAGGGGATAAACAACACCTGCCTGACAAGCCCTTTCCAAAGTGGCTGCCATCCAAGCCTTATACATGTTATTTGTGGATCAAAAAGCAATAAAACCTGTTGCGTTCAACTCAGGAGCACTCACTGCAATACCCAAAAGGGCCAAGGGGCAACTGCTTCAGCTAATCCGCCCCCCCAGGGAGTATGGATTTCTCTGCAGAGCAAGCACCGACTAACTTGTAGCAGTAGCTGGCACTGTGCTTGTAGTAGCGGCACAAGTTGCCATCGTCGGGAGGCGTTGCACAGAAGAAGATGGTGGGAGACAGGTTATAGCGGCCTGTTTTGCAGAACTCATCCATCTCTCTTGGGACGCCAGGCTCGATGGCCACTCGATCACCTGCCGGGATGAAAGCGGACTGTGTTAAGTGGGGAGAAGGTGAGCACCTAAGTATGAGGAGCACTGAATGACTGCAGAAGACAGTGGCACAAGGCAAGCACGAGGGACATCTGCTCGCTGAGAAAGATCAGGCAAGTTCATAACACTTCCTTCATGGTGGCCTCAACACCAACATCTTCACAGTTACTTGAGCATGATGGTGTTCTGTGGCACGGACAAAGCAGATGGAAGCTCAGTCACATATAAACCTGCTCCAGCTGCCCCACACTCAACCTTAGCAGACGAAAAGGGAGCCCTCACCCCAGGCAATTACATGGTGATCAGAGGTTTTTTCAGAGTCTGTAGTAACTAGAAGAGGAAATAATGAAGACAAAGCAGGTGAGGTCCGGTGGCCACCACGCTGCCAGTTGGAGAGGGCTGTTCCTTGGGAAAGAAGCTTATGGAAGTGAGGCAGGACTGAGCAGAGATCAGAGACATCCTGATGCTGTGATCTAGTAGCCCAGACATGCTGCAGAAGAACACATGCTGCAGTAAAAGTTTATTATTTAATTGCAATCACAAGGAAGGATGAACTAAGGAAAACACGTGCGTGACCACAGTACAACTTCCAAGTACACAAAAGACTCAAGACAGTCCATTTTATTTGGCAGCGGAAGCCAATCAAAGCCACATCTCTCAGCAAAGCTCTCCACCAACAGGCTTTCAGTCAGACACAGTGACAAGCAGGAGGATGTATGGAAGGAAGTGAAGAGCCATCTGTCCCACCACACCACCGCTGACATGGCTGCCATGGCTGTCAAAGGTCTCACTCTTCAGCAGTGACGGTCAGCCCATCATTTTAGATAGGAATCTGGTTTTGTTTCTTCTGTCATGAACACCACTTTATGTTTATCTGCATTGTATTTCCCCTGCATCTTATTACCCAGGCACCTGTAAGGTGTCTCTGTAACTCTTGCTAGCTATCCCATGTCCTCTCCACCTTGCCTAAGCTGCTATCATCAGAAAACCAGAAAACTCACTGCTCGGCCCATTTTCTAGGACATTCATGAGCACGATGAACTGCAGAGGTCATGCCACAGGGCCTGGTAGAGTTGCTCCAGTGACCTCTCCCCACTGCAGGAGGCCATTTGCTCCTTCGAGAACACACAGAGTGAAGAAATATTAACAGCAGGTTGTTGGCAAGAGCAATATATGTGGTTTCTGAAGCTTTATCTAGTTTCTTCAAAAGGCACCTTGTACCAACAAACCCTCTGCATTAAAATAAAGTCAGACCAGCTCAAGATATCCCAGAATAAAGCCTACCTAAGAAACACCATGAACTACAGTGGCCAAGCTGGGTGATTAATAGCAGCACAGTGACACTCTTTGAAGGAGAAGGTCACACTGTGCAATTCACAGCTCAGAACGTCAGATAAATTTACCTATCAGAATAGCACAGCCTGTTATCAACACATTCTCAGGAACTGCTTAGGAGAAAAACAAATAAAAAGACAGTTTTGATTCCATTCACCTGGTTTCAGATGAGTCACCCCTGATCCCACTTTGATGACAGTCCCGGAAGCTTCGTGCCCCAACACCATAGGGTCTTTCACAACAAAATCCCCGATTCGACCGTGCTGCCAGTAGTGAACATCAGACCCGCAGATACCAACGGAATGCATCCGCAGGAGGACCTCTGCCAGAAAAGGAAGAAAGGTTCCTTGTAGAAAATCTTAGCTTCTTGGGCATTAGGAGAGCAACAATCCTGTACCTGGGACACACAATGAAGGCCAAGCCAGCACTGAAACATCTGAATTTATCAGCATTAAATAGATGTACCAGAACTGAGGGTGCATGCATTAGGATGGACGGTGTATTCAGGAGACACCTGCTGAAGTACAAAACTACACAAGGGTTTACAAATCAGGAAAGCTTAAAATATGTCAAGACCCTTGCCCACAAAGCTAAGGAAATCTAAGAGGGGCTTAACTGTTACTGGACCAAAAACTCAGCACTGGGGAGGCTGTCCCTTGAATCCTGCAGTCAGTTCTGGGCCCCTCCACACCAAGAAGGATATTGAGGGACTGAAGCGTGTCCAGAGAAGGGCAACAGAGCTGGGGAAGGGTCTAGAACACAAGTCTGGTGAGGACCAGCTGAGGGACCTGGGGTTGTTCAGCCTGGAGAAAAGGAGGCTCAGGGGAGACCTTCTCACTCTCAACAGCTGCTAAAAGGAGGTTGGAGCCAGGTGGGGTCAGTCTCTTCTCCCAGGGAATAAGATCCAGGACAAGAGGAACAGGCCTCAACTTGCCCCAGGGGAGGTTTTTAGGTTGGACACGAGGAACAATTTCTTCCCCACAAGGATTGCCAAGACCCGGCCCAGGCTGCCCAGGGCAATGGTGGAGTCCCCATCCCTGGAGGGGCTTCAAAGCTATGGAGATGTGGTGCTGAGGGACACGGTTTAGTGGTGACTTGGTAGTGCTGGGGAATGGTTGGACTTGACAATCTTAAAAGTCTCTTCCACCCTTAAACATTTCTATGATTCTAAGAATGAAAAAGTCAACAATTTTCCTTTTCCCTAAGCTGCAATTTTGTCCCTGGCAAGGTAAGGAATAAAATTTCTATCAGACCAACCTATTTAGTTCTGCAATAATATCATCTTTCATGTCCCAGGAGCTGTTAAATGTGAAATACATGAACTGATGAAACAGGAAGGAAAAAAAGGCCAGATAAAGGGATGTACTGTGACAACTCCAGCTCTTCTCTTCTGGTGGAAATGCAGCAGTATTTGTCTCAACCACACATTGATTTTTGGCTTGTTTTAGAATTTCTCTCTCTCTTTTTTTTTTTTTTAATACTTAAAATATTTTCTCTCTTTATAATTTCAAGGAGCAACAAAAGAGAATGAGAGATTAGTAAAGAAAGCAGACAGAAGCAGTCATCTCTAGACCTACCATTAGGACCTGGTTCCGGGACTGGACGGTTTTCCTACAAAATAAAAGAAAAAAAAGAAGCATTCAGCTGCTTGTGCACAGCCACAGGAATACCCTGTGGAAAGTCAGGCCAGGTTCATTTGGGCAAACCTGTAAGCAGATTAGGCTTTTGGCTTTGGCTGCTCAAGAAGACATTGCTGTACAAACAGGAGGGATGTAAGTGTGCCATGCACCCTTCCTCCCTAAGGTCACCTCATTTTGTTTGCTCAGTGGAGTAACGTGAGCATCCATTGCGAGTGAGCACTCGGCCAGCTTGTAAATCCACTCTGAAAATTATTTTGCAGTCATTTCCCCCTTTCCTGACCAAACAAGTGCCATACACTAAACTTTCCTGCTCTCCAGCCTCAAGTTTCGGCTCAATCCTCTATCCTGCTGTCTGACAAAAAAAAATTCACCTTCCATAACCAGGAAGATTCTGAATCACCTGTTTCTAGGAAGAATTATTATTATGAATAATAGGAATAATTTTACTACGTAATAAATACTCAATGTAGAAATAAACTGAACGTTACTGTAAATCACATTTAAGGTCACATCCGCTTGAACCTGGCATAACACCTCTTTATGGGATGACTAATAAAAACAGAGCCATAAAAGCAGTGGCTTGGCCCCAAGCTAGTACTAACAATAAACTCTTCATAATCCATTTGCTGCTCAAATTTTCCTGCATCCTTGACCCCTTTACCCACAGACACAAACTGGGCACAAGACCTTTGAGCAGGCCTCCTATTCACACAATTCCTGTCAAAAAAAAAAAAAAAAAAAAAAAAAATATCGAAGCATATACATTAGCGAGCCTGTGTTTGGTTATTTCTTGTAGTCAGCAAAAAAACCTGAGCTCTGGATTTGAGAGATGAGCAATAGGCTTATAGTCACCCTCCATGTATTAGCTTCACCAGTTAGGAGCTGCTACAGAACAATGCACATGAGATTTTCTGCTGCCCTGCTGCCCAGAAAATGGTGTATACCTTCCCATTTCTAGGGAGCACTGTGTTGTGTTTTAGCTGATTAAATATATTCTCAGTTTCAGCACACTCCTCTGCTCGTACTTTGTACTTCACCAATATAAACATCCTGAAAAGAGATGTTCTAGGAACGCATTCTCCAAGAGCGGCTCTTTTCAAACAGCTGCTGAATAATCAGTGCTGTAAGTGGGCACGGAGGCCCAAATTCTGCTGACTGGAGCACAAATCAAAACGCAACTCAAATGACTGAAATTTTCAATGTTCAGAATCATATCCACATTTTTTCTATGTGGAGTATTTGTTTTGCCCCTCTAAGGGCATAAGCCAGAGAGTTTTAGAAGTTGACCTAGATGTAGAAAATGTCCAATAGGCATTCAGTCTGCTAACACATCAGAGGTCCAGACCACCTCAGCTATCTCAGACTGAATACTCCGTGGTCAAGCCAATTTCTAGCTGAAAATGTGTATGTGGCATTCCTCCATTCCAAAAAAAAAAACCCGCACTTTTTTTTCTGGGCTAAAAGCACTTTTTTCTGTGCTAAAAACTAGACATCTTGGTGGAAAGTGAATCCTCCAGGCTGATTTGTGTAGAACAGGGAGTGAATAAAATGGAAGATCCCAAAGTATTTAAAGACACACATTCTGCTCGCTATCCGTTGGTCACTGAGCAGTTCAGAGACAGCAGCTTGTGTGACTGAGGATGTGAAGGAAATGCAGCAAATGTTTTCTGTGAAAGGAGATACATGAAGAGAAGGTACTGTGCGTGCATAAAACACAATAAATTCTCAAGTGGCAACCACCTAAGAGCAAGAATAGAATCAACAAAGAAGAAGCCAGCTCGTTTGCACATAGTGTGGGCCAGCTACTGAAGTCATGGTTACTCTCCCAACAGGCAACAGATACACAAAGAAGGGCGTGGGTATTATGGGGAAGATCATCTCAACTAACTTTAGGTACCAACGCAGATAACAAGTTCAGAGTTCACTGCCTAGACTCTTTACCTTATCAGTGATTATGGCAAACAAATTTTAGAGAAGCCCACAAGGATCACACCCCAAGGGGCTGCCAGGGAAGCACTGATGCCCACTTCTGATGTCTCCAGCAGTACAAACATTCCAAGTAACACTCACACATCCGGGTGTCAGACAGTTTAAAGACAAGCAACATCAACAGGATGGAGCCAGCATCCACCTCACAAGCCTCATACACCTTTCTAAACCACACCACAGGGTTTTGGAAACATGTTCTTGAACTAGAGGGGCCTTCTCAATTCCTACTCACTGTGGCAATACCTTTTATTTCTAGTAAGTCAGGCCACATGTGCTTCTAGTGAAAGCGCAGTTCTATCAAAGGGGGGGGAGGGGGCACACAGGAATTACCCACGTTGACATGGCTTAGGCTTTGGCACACGTTGCTTGGGCTGTGCAGGAATAGTAAAAAATCAACTGCTTCCCTGGTAATCATGCCCAAAACAAGCTGTTGTAGGTATCCAAAGTCTGCATGTTTGTTAAGAACTGTTTGTACAGAAAACTGCCTGTAAATGTTTGCCCATGTAAAACTACCTTCTTCAATTTGGCAGTTGCCAAACGCAAACCTCTAGCAGCACTGCAATAATTCAGTGACCAAGAACACCCAAGCTTTCAGTCAGAGAAGCAGAAGGAGTCTGAAGCACCGGCTGAAAATGAAGGCCCCCTCTCCATGACGGTACCCCCAGCACAAGCACAGGCGCCACCCGTGCGGCTGCTCCCTTTGAACACTCCCTCTTGCTTCTCCCTTGGGCTGGGAGCAAGAACACGTCACCCTCCGTTCCTGCTTTCCGGGAACGCCTTGTTCGCAGGGCTGTCCACCGACCAGCTCCCACTCCCCATCCCACAGCTCCTATCCCTTCCTTCCTCGTACGCGACCCGAAGAGGTGCTCGGACAGTTCATCGTCACGGTGCAGCCCCGAGCTCTGGGCGCACCGCCTGCCGCACGGGTCAGTCCCCCCGAGCACGGGGGCAGCCGCTGCCGTTCCCGGCTCCCAGCCCGGGGCCAGCTCAGCTCACTGACCCGGCACCGGTCAGGGGGACCGGGGGAACGATGCCTCTGCTCCTTGGTGCCGGGGACTCAGCCCCTGCGGGCTCCCGGCCCCGCGGGGGCTGCCTGCGGCGGGGCGGCCCGAACCCGGCTCCCCCTCACACCGGCCCGGCCGCCCCGGAGCCGCAGCGCCGCCGAGCGCGGCCCCGCTCCCGGCCCTCTCCTCCCGGGCTCCGCCAAGCCGATCCGCGGCGGCTCCGAAGCGGCCCGCTCCCCCCGGCCCGTACCAGGCGCAGGTCCCCGGCTCGGTGCACCACCACGGCCAGGTTCTGCCCCGGCGCCGCCATGGCTTGGCTTGGCTTGGCTCGGCTCGGCTTAGCGCGGCGCAGCGCCCAGGTCCAAGGGCCGGCGGCGGGACCTCCCACGGTGGGGCCGCCCCTCTGCCCCCGGCCGCCCAGGCCCGGCACCGCCTCCGCGGCAGGGAGTGGGAAGGCCCCGCCCCAGGCCCCGACCCCCGCCCCAGGCCCACGCGCAGAACCGGGTCCCTGGTATCAGGATCGGGCTCAGGCACCAGCTCCAGGCCCCGGCGCCAGGCTCAGGAGCAGGCCCGGGCTTAGGCCCCAGCTCCAGACCCTGTCCCCAAGCCCAAGCCACGAAGCCAGGTTCAGGGGCAGGTCAGGCTCAGGCCTAGGCCCTGGCCTCAATTCCAGGCTCAGCCTGGCTGGGCCTCCGCCACAGGACCCAGGAGGCTGCAGCACTAGCCCCACTCAGTCCTGCAGTGTCCCCCAGGCACTCATAATACCTGGGGCCGTGGTCCTGTTGTTTCAGAGCCTGTGTGCCCTTGGGGCCTGTCCCCTCTCACATCATGTCCATCTGGGTGCATGCTGTTTCTGTGCTAAATTAAGTGGCTTGGTTCAAAACAGCTATGGTGTGAAGCTGGCAGGAACATAGCACTGTGTGTTTTGACTAAAATTCAACAAAATGCGGTTCCATGGGCTTGCCAGGACCCAGCTGGACACAACATTGTTGGAATGTGGAAATATCAGCTATGAGAATGGCTTACTGTGGGGGGGGGGGGCACAACCCACGATTTTTGGGATTCTGGGTTTCAGGTAAGAGGTTTCCCACCCAAACAAAGTTTGCAAACATCTCAAGAAGATTATCCACTCCAGCACCCCCTAAGAGCATTCTGAAACTGGCAGCTTTCCGAGCCTGACTTCCTTGGAAAAATAGAAAATGCACAGGCTACGTCATGCAAAGTTGCCAGAACCATCTAAAAATAGCCTGAGCCTTTAATATTACTGCTTCCTCCTGAATGGGAGTATCTATGAATTTCCTTTCCTTCTTGTAAAAGTGCGTTGCCTTCCATGCAGACAGGGGATGATACATTTTATTCTTCCTTATCAGGGTCAGTCCCCATCATGTTTAGCTGAGTCAGAGCCAGCATCAAATTAGTGGCTTCAAGCTGCCCAGGTGGAGCATGTATATGAGGGAAGCTATGAGCAAACACCTTGCTCACTGTTTACACAGCAGCTCAGTTCCTGACGTATCCACTGCCTCGGTGGATGGAGCAGGAATATTTGCATTTCTAATTACGGAAAGATGGGGAAGGGCCATGTTTTCCTGGACACACTACGTTTCTCAAGGCATTCCATTTGCACCCCTCCTTTTCAGAATGTTATTTGTGGTGAACCTCTGAACTTGACTGCGTCCCGGCGTGGAAGACACTGAAATCCCACAGATCTACCAGGAACACACAGCCTAGTCCTTCAGCTCCCTAATCTGAAAAAAATCTGGAGGCATGTACTGGGAGCTCTCCTGGGAACTTTTGGTTCTTGCTATAACACAAATCCTTTGGGTTCTCATGTCAATTATGCTCCCAATGTGCGTTGCAGGATGTTGAGGGTTCTTCTGGGAGCTATCACAGGAGTCATCTCCAGCTGCTGTGTCACTAAGTCTCACTCTCCTGATGGACTCTTCCTCAATATTGCTGATTTTCAGATAAAACCCAGAATAAGCGGAGTTACCTGAAATGAAGCATGCCCAAGGATGCCCAGGGAGCTGGTGATTCCCATGCGACCTTATCCCTCCTTTTCTCAAGGGAAGTTTCTCACAGGCTCAGTGTTTGCCCTGGATCTCTCCATTTGAGGCTGCCTCCATTCCTCAGGGAATGGTCGCAGACAGTAAAAAGCAGTGCTGATTCCTTGTGTAACAGCAGTGCACATCCAGATTTCCTCTGCATGCAGCAAACAGACCAGGCCAGTGGCAGGTGTGTTGGGCAAGCCAAAAATGTGTTTTGATTGCCCTGGGCTTTGTCTTGCTGCAAAAGTAGCTTCTGTGCTGCTTTGATATGAGGAACCCAGACTCTGGCTGCTACTGTGCCTAGGGTGTCACTGCTTTGACAGGGTGGGGTGGCAGATGTAAAGTGCTTTGGTTCCATCATCTCTCCCAGGAGGAACTGATATTACTGGCTCTTCTTCACAGGTGCCCTCAACCAACAGGGCCCTGTGGCCGGATAGCCTCTGCTCCTACCCTGCAGCAAGATGGGGAGGAAGGCATTTCCTTGCTGCCATTTAGGCAGACAAGTGGCTTTTTGTTGGGGCAGGAGAACTGTTTCCTTCAGATCCTCTGCTCCTCCCAGCCATGACTGTCAGCATTGTGTCTTCAGTTTCCTCCCCTTCTCTTTCACGCTTTCCTTCTGGATCAGATCCACTTTGCCTTTTCCGTCTGGGTTTTCTCTGCCAGTATTTGCTATCTGGCAACTAGCTCCAGCATGCAGACTGGGTTTGCTTTTGCTTCAACATCACAAGGACTTTGCCAGCCACTACAAGTCCCCTGAGATCATTTAAAAGAAGTTTTGAAGCTCTTGCCATGGTCCATTTCTTTTTTGTTTGCCTTCGGTACTGCCTGGCAAGATCTTTTGACTGCCAACCAAAGAAAGGTCTAAACAAAACAGACCAAGGACTTAGTTGCGTGTTCGTTTTTCACTTTCACTTACGGGCATCCAGCTTTTACTGATCACAGAGGTCATTCACACTCCTTCAAGCACTCAATAGCAGTCCTGTAAAGATCATGTCACAACCATAAAGTTGACCTTACAAAACAACCCTTATCACCAAAAGCATTTCTCTTTGCATTAGCTCAACAAAAATATATTTGCCTTTTTAGCCCATGATCATGATCATTGTTGCCTCACTGGGTAAGAAGATAGGTGCTTTGTTGACCTGACTGTAACTCAGTTCATTTAAAGCAGTCAAACTTGGCATGTGTTTTCCTTGTTTGCAAGTTATGAAATGCCTCTCTGGACCATCTCAGGTGAGGAGAGGGGTGGCATGACCTCAGGGGGACTCATCTCTGTGTCTTGCAAAAGGAGCTCCCCTGAAACAAAGGGCAAGGCCGCAGCTCGCACACCCACCAGTTCCCTGTGGAGGGTGAGGACAGTAGTTTGAACCCCAGGCTCCTTGCAGTGATCCTTCAGCAGTCCCACATGGTGGAGCAGCCTTGGGTGTAGTGTTGTCTTGGGGACCCTGTGTGGAGGACCCAAATACCTCCTATGAGCATCAGATGTCAGTGCAAGCCTCTGGTCCAAAATATAACCTAGGAGCTGAATTCCCTGTAGCCTGAGCCAGATCTCTCCACCTTCATGAGTTCTCCATCTCCATGCACAGCTCAAGCAGAACTTACACTGGAGGCAGCTACTTCTATTTTCCTTATTTATCTTATACACTATTTCCATGTCTGCATGGGATGTGTTGCTACCTTCAGCAAGGTCCCTCTCAATCTTCTTGCACATCCCAGCATAGAAATTCTGTTTCTGACCAACTAGATCAACTGTTTTCTCCCAAATTTATACAGAAAGTTCTAAGATGCCTGTCCAGATCTGCCAGCACCTTTGACAAGTTAGAAAAATAAATAAATTTTAAAATACAGTAATAACTTCTTTCTTCCAAAGAGAGAAGGTTCCATAGCATCACTTCAACTGTAAAGCCACAATCCTGTGATGGCCTGATGTCACCTCTGAGTCAAGGTGAGCGTGTTCGGGCTATGTGAGGTACGTCACAGCCACCAGACCTAGATTTGGATTGAGTCTGCAAATAAAGCTGGAATAGCTCTAAGTGTGGGAGTTATATTCCAAAATTATAACAACAGGTAGTATTATTAAATACTAACTCCCTGCAGAGACGAGCCCTCGAATCTCAAACCCTTGAGAGGGTTTGTCCAAAAGAAAAAAGAGCCTCTGTTGCTGAACAGGGACACAGCTCAAAATATCTATCAACAATCCTTATTTTTAAATATTTACTCATACCCAAAAATCATTTTCCTTTGCTGGTTTCGATTTTTGAGTGCATGTCCACAGAACTTGCCCCTGCTCCTTGTCCTTGGAGCACTTCACATGATGATCCACTGGGAAGATAGAGGAATATATTGGGATCCAACACTTCTAACCTCCCAGCCAGCTGGGAGAGGGCAGGAGATGATCCTGGGAGCCTTTGTGGCTTCTGCTTATAAAATTTTGTTTCAGGTTGAGACCTTCAGCCACCCCTGCGTGTATGTGCCACCACTCACTTGGCCTTTTCTATGGATGCTGTGATTTGTTCAGTTAGATATTTCCTAAACACGTGGTTATATGCATAGCTCAGATTTATAATTTCCTCGGAAGACATCCTCAGCTGATGACTTCCTTGTCCACGCCTGCTCTCATCCTTCCATACTGCTGAGATATCATGCTTCATATTATCCCCGTCAATTAATATTTAAAATAATTTTTCTTGTAAGAATACAGCTCAGGGAATCATTTGAAATGTCCTTGAGAGACAATAATTTAGTGATCATGCGTCAGTGTTTTAGGAGCACAAAGACAGGTGCGTTCCCCCAGTCTGAGAGAGGTGGATGTACCCCTCACATCAACCAACCAGGCGTATCCTGTCCCCAAGCCCAAGGCAGGACCAGAAATCCAGTGGCTGAACAGCCTACTACAGATCTACTGGGGGTCTCTCATCCATCTCTTGGATAACCAGGGTAGGATTCATAGACACATGAAGTTGCTCAGGGCCTTGTCCAGTCTGGTGGTGAGGCTCTCATGCTTGGTGATCCCTTACCTAAGCTTTGGGGCTGTCCCACAGCTGTGCCATGCTTATGATGAGCAATTTTTTCCTTTCCTGGAATGTCTCTATTGCAATTTGAGCTGTTGCCTCTTGTACTTTCTCTGGGCACCTCTGAGAAAAGTCTGTGTCTGTCTTCTCTATGTCCTCCCTCTAGGTAACTGAAGGCAGTGATTATATTCCCTAGAAACCTTCTCTTCTCCTGTGATACAAGTCCAGCTCCTTCAGCATCTCCTCATATGCCATGTACTCCAGTCTTCACTGGACTTTGCATTCAACTAACCTTTCCAGCACCCTTCTGGAAGGATATACTCAAAGTCCTGCCTCCACAAACACAAAGCAAAATCAAGAGGTCAGTGATGTTACTTCTCCTCAGCTGCAGCATCCCTTGATCCTTGCACTGCCCCGAGGCTCTCTTTCTTCATACACATGATTATCTTCTCCATGTCATAGGCTTTTTTTCTGTCTTCTTCTGTAGGGTTTGATAAGAGTAGGACAGAAATAGTTGTTAGCTAGAAGTAGTTATGCTAAGGCCTGCAAGGCCAAAAAGCAACCAACACTGCCCCGACCTTGAGGAGATAAGACTAAGGATGACAAAAGCAGAAGCATCTGGCAAAACAGGAGGATAAGAGGAGAAAAACAGGGTGCTGAAGGAAGAAACCCAGGAGAATCACCAGACAATTAAAAGTATTTGAAGTGTGCGTGGACAGACACTGGGTTTGAGTGTGGGGCCAATAAGAAGTGACCTGGGTGCGTGAGCAGTGTTGTCTCGTGTATAAATATAGCCTGTTGCACTTAATAAAGTGACTTCTGATTACAACCATATTGGCTGTGCTGTCGGAGTCCGTCCCTGCACGCTACATTTTTCTGCTACTTGTCACACACCATTGACTCCAGAACGGTTTAAGATCCAGCCACATGGTACTCATGTTCAACCTCAGAGAAATAGCTTGGTCCAGACTCACCAATGCAGTCAACAGCCTATGTTTTGGACTTCTAGTATTTCTATTTTTCCGTAAGAAGGGATGAAGGAAGGACAGAGAAGCTGCCTGGGCACTTTTCAGAGCCTTTCCCAAGTTCATAATATAGCCCTCTCTGAAATCACCATTATGTCCTTCTGGGCAGCTGAGATCTGATAGAACCATGCAGGAGACATGAGGCCAGTTTTGAGGGAGCTGTTTCATACCTGGGGGACCTGCTGAAAGAGCAGAAAGCTCACTGTGAGTGAAGCAAAGAAATGGAACAACAGAGCACAAAACAAGCAGGTCTTGGTGAGAGATGCAGATTGGTAACCAGAGGACTAGCACCAAAAAGGCATGAAAGCAGAGAGGAGACCCTAGACCATGGTGTAGTGGAGACAGAGATGGTAGCAAAGAGTAGCAACAGAGCTTGAACAACACATAAGGAAGCTACTGTGTCTCCACATGGAATCAGGCTATGGAGAAGGTCCAGCTACTTCTCAGCAGGAATCAATACTCCGAGATAAGCTCTGGGTGATAACGAGATTTTTTGCACTTTGTCTCGCTCTCGTGCTGGGTCTTTCCCCAGGAGGTGTTTCCTGGAGGAGCTTGACCTCTTCTAACACTAGTAGTATGGGGCTGGAGACAGTCGTTTGCTTTGTTCTGCAGCCATATCTAATCCATTGCTTGTGCCATCCACCACTAAGTTCAGTGCCAGAAGTTTGAAGTACTATAAAAAACCAAAACCACACATCTTCAAACACATCTCACATAACTAAGCATGGTGCAATGAATCATAAACCACATTCCCTCAGCAGATGAGGAAACAAAGGGCAACAAAAACATCAAGTGCAGCAAGAAAGCAAGGTACTGGTTTGTGGCCCTACCCCTCAATGTTTGTTTGGGAAGTTAATAAAAATGTGTTGACGTTCTTTCTTGTTAAACAAGGTGACCTATTTACAATAAATTCAACCACCCAGGGCTAAAAAGGAATGATAGATCTCACAAGGTATTGAGGAACTTCCTCTTCTCTGGGGGAAAAGGGGGTGAATCTCTTGTTTCTGATATGGCCTAGACTCCATTTCTGAGATGGGTATGAGCAGGAGGGCAAGTACTGGTCCCAGTGGAACCTCAGGCCTTGGAGACCATTAATAGCCCATAAGGGCAAAAGACTTTAACAAAAATGATTTAGGGTTTCTGGGTAAATGTCTGGCGGGAAGATGCTGAGAGAAGAAGCAAGCTCTGTACTATGAACAGTGTCCATGCTGTAAACATGCCCAGGAGCAGGGACTTGGATATGGTAGGAGCACGGAAAGGCTCCTGATTACCTCTGGTTCCAGAGGAGATTGGATGTCAGTGGGGTAGGATGCCACTGACATAAATATCCACACAGAGAGTGGGAGCCCTCTCTCCAAGGGCTCTCAAACTCTTTGGCCTTTAATCTCCACATAAAACCCAAAGACAGACAGAAAACATGTTGGGAGTCCAGTGTTAACCTGGGTAGCTGCAGAATCTCGGTTTCTTCTTCCTCTGGCAGCACCAGATGTCTGGAGAGCTTGCCCAATGTCACCAGAAAGGCGTTGGACAGCACAACAGTTCCTTGTTCAATGGTCTTCGTGGAGACCCCATCAGTGAAGTCTCCCAGGAATATTTTCTTCCTTGCTTAATCTCGTCTGGAGTACATAGAGGTGTGACAAACTTGCCCTTCTCTGCTCTCCTCCCAAGGAGGAAAAAGATTAACCAAATGTCATGTATGGTAACCATCAGGGTGGATTGTGGTAGTGCTAATCTGTGCTCCAAGCCAGGTGGATGTCAAAAGCAAAAAGCACCATGTAACACAAAATTTCTGCAGAAAGTAATCAGAGGTTGCTCCAAAATTAAGCAAACATGGATAAACCCTGGTGCCACATTAAGTCTGGATAATTGCTGCACCAAACTTCCATTCCTGAAGCATCAGGACTTGGCAAAACTACTCTTATGGATGAGAATAGCAGGATTTGGGGCAAAATAAACTCCTTTCCCAAGGCTGTGGATCTTCTAACAACATATATTTATGTGCTTCTTGCTTGTTGGGCAAACTGCTGATGACTTGAGGAGCACCTCTGCCAAAGAGAGGGACCAACCCAGGGAAATCACAAAATCACCGCCCACCCTGAAACCTTCAGCACAGAGGAAATATGGTTCCCATTTAGTCACTCTCTTGTCCACTGCTAAATGACCATTCCCATTTCTAAGCCTGGGATGATATCCTAAGGACAGGAATGGCCTGGCCTCCATACCTTTCATAAAAGTAATGCTCTGTCTCCTCTATGTGCTAATACAAATACCTTAGAAGAAAAAAGTCATCATTAGATGGAACAAATGCATAATGAAGCCAGTATGTGAGAGGTCAGCAGCTTCTTACCTCAGAGGTGTCTAGAGAAGAATGGGAACACTGGCAACATCCCACCCTTCCACATCTCACCCTTGAAGAAGTTATTCCCCTTTCCAGTCAACACCAAATGTCCTCCTCTTCTCCTGCAAGTCCTTCTCCTCTACTTCCTCTCAACTCTTTTGCCCCTTTGGGGTCTTGTACAGAGTCACAGACAGCCCTGTTCCTTGCTCTCAAGGCTAACACCCACACAGTAAACATGTCTCCTTGCAATCACCCACTCCCTCATTCTGCGCTCCTGACAAATTTCTCTTTTGGCTTGCTCTTTAGGTTCCTCCTGATCTTGTTGTCACCTGCAGGCATTAGACAGGCTTTCTGTCTCCTCTGCAAGAGGTATGGAGTCCACAGACCTCCGTGTCTCTTTTATGTTCCACAACATGGCTGAGGGCTGCAAAAAGCCTCTTCTGTTTCAGCCTTGGGTGGTTCTTTACCAGTCTGTAGGGACCATTGATGAATTTTTTCTCCATCCAAGTGTTGTTCAACAGTGTCATTTCAGACAGTCTTGAAGTATCTCCAGTTTTTGGAAACCACCATGATCAGATGCTCTGACATTCCTAGAGTTCTCATGTTCTTCCCTGGACACCTCTGGAGGTGAGAAGATGCTGAACTCTCACATACTGTCTTTGTTATTAATTTGTTCCATTTAATGCTGACTTTTTTTCTGAGGTGTTTGTATTAGGAGTTAGAAGACACTGTGCATTACTTTTATGAAAGTTATGTAAGATTTGCATATTCTCCCTTGCACTGTGAGCAGTAGGAATGATCTGGAGCATCATTTTGCAGACAGGTAACTAAGAGCTGGGTGTGGTTGGAAAGGCATGCTGGGCTTGGCATGACCAGCCCAGTGGCCACGTACAGATAACATTTCTTCAGAAATGCAATGGAAAAGCAACCGCTGAAGGAGGAGGCCGAGCATGGAAAGCTGCCTTGAGTTGAGCTGGTTTGAAAACCCAGCACACTAACAATGGGGGTGGACTGCAGCCCATCCAGCTGCAAGCCACAGATGTTGGGCAGCCAGCTGGAGTACAAGGTGGATCTGCTGAAGACCAGTGGGACTGTAGCTGATGAATGCTCAGATTTTTTCAGTGTGTGGGCTACAGATTTTTCTCCCAGTGGCAGATGACACTAATGGACTATGACGTCTCTGCTGCTGCATGGCTGAACTGACCTGCACGTGTGTGGTGATAATCCTACTCAAAACTTACTCTGTAGTCTAGTCTAACAGTCGTCTGCAAGACTCAGACCTATGTGATTTGCTCATTCTAATTTTACACATCATGTTTCTTTTGGAAAGTGGTAACTGGTTGGGTCCTTGTCATGGTTTAGGGTCAGGGTGGCCCCTTAAACCTATAACAGACGCTCTCTTTTAACCCCCCTCCCTCCCCAAAGGGGAAGAGAAAGGGAATAAGGGAGAGAGACCGAGCAATTAGAAAAGGAAACTAGAACAGCTTGAATGAAAATTAAATTAGTAATTATAGAAATGGAATATATACAAATATATACAAAACCAGTATCGAACCCTACCCCCTGATGGCAATTACATCACCGTCACCACTGATGCTGTGGAGCAGGCACCGGGGGAGTCCCAGACTGGGCCCTGCAGCAGACGGGAGCTGTGTTCAGGAGCTGGATTCTGGTACCGAGATCAGGAACACACAGACCAACACTGAAGGCAGAACGGTCAGAGTCCTCCTTGGGTGCTCCGAAGGAACTGAAAGAAGACCCGAGACAAGCCAAGCAAAGCTGACAAAGTGGGCCAAGAGGGGAGAAGAGTCCAGAGATCCTTCAGATCCCTCAGCTCTATGCTGAATATGCCGTATGTGGGCTGGAATCCCTGGTTGGTCAGTTTAGGGTCCCCTGTCCTGTCCGCTCCTCCCTACAGGAGCAGCCTTTCACTTTCTGCACCCCACAATGTGGTACACAGGACCCAGCAGTGGCCTTGGTCTGCACACCAGTCCTTGGCAGTAACTCTAAACACGGGGTGTTATCACTGCTGGAAGCAGACACTGTCTGTGAGAACAGGCTGCTAACTTCAGGCAGTGCAGTTAGTTAGAAAAACTGAGCTGAAAAGTAAAACTACAGAACAGAATTAGTTCTGTTCTCACTTAAACCAGGACAGTCCTTCCCTGGGGTGGAGCTGAGCCCAGGTGGAGGAAGCCGAGGGGTAATAGCCACAACAGGGAGATGGGAAGCTGCAGCTCCAGAAGAAGCTGCAAGGATGAGCAGGGAACAGGCATTGGGAAAGACCAATGGCATCGCACAGAGTTGAACTCAAAGCCGTGGAGCTGACTAAACCAAGTCTGGAAGCAAGGACACCTTCAAGGACACAATACTGAAGGAATATTTTTATAAACTTTCTGTTTTTCTATTCCAACCTTGCTACTTAGAGTTCCATTTGGTTGGGAAGTGGCCTGTTCTAGTTTATACCTGGGTTTGTTACGCTAGAAGTCTTTGTGGGGTGTTGGAGAGTCTGAGATCCATGCCAAGGGTTTGGCTGAGTCAGGGTCTCAACATGTGCTGGCAAGAAATAGAAGCCCGGGGCCAAGAAACAGGATGATGCCTTGAGAAACCCCACGGAGGCTACCTCAGACTTTATTGGTGGATTTGGTGACACAGGAAAGCATCTGCTCTTTTAACCCTTGGCAGATGGCCATCCTTTACATCCCTGGGCTAAGATGAGAAGAGGCCAGGAAGGTGTCAAGTCTGGCTCTAACTTGCCAGGCTAAAGATAATTAATTGGTCTTTAAGATGATGAATATGGCCTATTCATTCCTTTCTTCTTTCCAACATACCACTTGGCTTACATGTGAGAGTTCAGAGTTGACTCACTCTTGCTTTTTCTTCTCTTCCAAAGCAGTGGTCATGTTGGAAGTTTCTGGTCCTACTAGAGGAGCTGGTTTGTAATTGAATTCCACTCCTGCCTCTTGCAAGGTGGTGTCCACCCCCTGCAGAGTCCATCGCTTCTGCTTATCACCATCACATCTGCATGCCCCAGCAAAGCAGCTACCACTTGTTTCTCACATGCATGTTGATGGACCTGGGGTGCATGAAGAAGAGTGTGGTCAGCAGGTACAGGGAGGTTCTCCTTCACCTCTACTCTGCCCTGGTGAGGCCACATCTGAAGTACTGTGTCCAGTTCTGGGCTCCCCAATTCAAGAAGGACAGGGAACTCCTGGAAAGGGTACAGTAAAGGGCTACAAAGATTAGGGCAGTAGGACATCTCTCTTATGAAGTAAGGCTGTGGGAGTTGGGCCTTTTCAGTCTGGAGAAGACTGAGGAGGGATCCTTTCAATCCTTATAAATACTTAAAGGGTGGGTGTCAGAAGGATGGAACCAGTCTTTTTTCAGTGGTGCCCAGTGACAGGACAAGAGGTAACAGATACAAACTTGAATATAGGAAGTTCCATCTGAACATGAGGAGGAACTTCTTTACTTTGAGGGTGACAGAGTACTGGAACAGGCTGCACAGAGAGGTGGTGGTGTCTCCATCTCTGGAGACATTCAAAAGCCACCTGGACATGTTTCTGTGTGACCTGCTGTAGGTGATTCTGCCTTGGCAGGGGTGTTGGACTAGATGACCTCCAGAGATCCCTTCCAGCCCCTATGGTTCTGTAAGTCTGAGCTCACAGCTGCCTGTGAAGTCTAAGCCTCTGGGTGTCTTTTGTTTACCTGCTCACCACTTACTCCACAAAACTTATTTGACAGAGCCCTTCAACTCTTACCTGTAGTTCATATTACCAACCCATTTTGGCAGGGTCACACCACTCCTTCCCAAAACCTGCTCATTTCTGCACACAGGTGTTCTTACCATGTCGGCAATGATGTCGGCTGACAACAGCTCAGGGGAGAGAATCTATTTTCCTGGCATTTTTGTCATTATGGTTGTCAGGTTTTTTCCTAAAGACTGGTGAAAAGGACAGTTTGGGTTTGTTTGTACGGGGTAATCAGTGGTGGCTTTGCACTGCCAGTGCTGTGCTAAGTAGCCTCAGAGGCAGGGAAAACCATTAGATTCAAAACTTCTTAATGCAGTTCAGAAATGGAACAGCAAGTATGACATCACTGATTTGCTAATTTTCAAGCGCAAGCCTGTTTCTCTCAGTTATGCATTTCTCTGTAAGGTGTTTTAGAATGGCACAAAAGCTGTTAATGTATTAGAGGTAGAGGAAATGTAATTCTAGGCTTGAGTACAGAACAATTCAAATCTTAGCTGTCCTCCAAAAACTTCGTGGTGTTGGCAGTGGCTCCTTCCACGTAGTAATTTTGGCATTTAGCTTTAAAAGCCTACAGTGAGCCTCAGAAGGTGTTGTAGCTTCTGCTTTTCTAGTGTTGCCCTCCCAGCCCTTCCAGAAACCCATTTGCTTGGGATGCCTGCATAGCCATGACCAGCTGAGGGGGCGGAGAAGATTTCAGCAGGATGCTGAAGGTGATTTCACAGGTGTTTGTTACCACAGGACCTGGCATTCAATAGGTCAATGCTTTGTTTTCTGTCTGGGGCTTTAGCAGAGTTTTTTTATACACCAGTGCTTGTTGCCCGAGCCTTGTGGCAATTCTGTAATTAGCAGAGTTTTCTGTACCAACTTCTCTGTCAAGGAGTCCTGCAGGATTAGTGTGATTGGCACATGTAGAGACTCCATGTCCTAGGTACTGCCTGGAGCACTTCTGACACCCATGATAGCTCCTAGATGAAGTCCATGTTGACATGGACATAACCAGCATTTTGTTTCTTAACTGGGAAACAGCTGACAGGGAAGGGGAACCATGTGGGTTTGAAGGAGTAAGGCCAAGGACAACCTCAGGATGCAAAAGAATTGCTCAGTTGGAAGAAAATGGTTTCTCAGAGCTGTGAATCAGGCCAGGGTTCTCCCTCACTGCTGGAATACTCCAAAACACTTCAGCTGAGGAAGATGTGAGGATCCCAGCATTGCTGCAGGCAAGGATGACTCAAAGGGAAGGGTATGGTGTGGCTCTATGGGTGGAGGAGGGTGCTCCTTTCCAAGAAGGCAGCAGAAGTATTTTTTTTGTTGCTACTGTGAGCTGGGCTGAGTTGTCTGTTGTTTTGATTGGCCTGAAGTGGAAAAGTTGCTTTGAGACACCTAAAGAGCAAGGCGGTGGTGGGGAGGCAGCACCAACTGAGCAAGTATCTGCCATTCCCTATTATCATCCAAGTGCTTAGTTTCTGTCAGGTCCCACCTCCTCTAGTCCCTACAGTTCTTCTAAAATCTTCTTCTCCTGCAGGTTGCCACTGATGAACATCTCCAGGGCAGAGCTTTTACTCTGGTGCTTGATCCTCACGCAGGAGGGTTGGTTCTTATCTGCCGGGACAAGTAAGGAGCAATGAGAACAGGGCAAGGGACAGAGTGAGTCACAGAGACATAGTGAATTACCTGCAGCAGTCTGAGAGTGCTCATCTGTGGCAAATAAAACCCCATCCTTCAGTTTTGTATTTTTTCCACACTGGAAAATATCTAAAGTGGCCACTTCTGTGTAAGTCAAGCATGACCTAGGTCCTGTGCAATGTGCCTGACTCACCAGCTCAGTTTCTGCTCTCTGCTGGAAATCTTTGTGCAGTTATTAAGAGAAATTGGATTTAAACACATAATGGCCCAGACAGGGACTTTTGTCCTAAAATGAGGAAAATATTCTGTGTATTTGTTTTTACTTTTCCATATTCATCTTCTTACAAGATCATTTTCAATGACCTTTGGAAATCTGTCCAAAATAATCCATGGGAGGGAGGGGTACAGAGGAAGGGGCACAGAACAACACTGTCAGGCTCTGGAAGTGAGTGTGTGCAATTCTCTAGTTCCATAGTCTTCAAAGGGCAGGCTGGGTTTGCCCATGTTTACTCTAAGGCTCTGCATGAAGCAGCACTGGGATTTTTGTGGACAAGCCAGGACACCTCAAGGTACACCTCTGTAAGTAGAAGCAAAGACCGTCAAATGCTTTCTTGACACTAGTTTCATTTTTGAGGAGTGTCTCCTTGACATGTCCTTGAGATCTCCTTGACATCCTTGACATGGAGCTGTTTCTCACCCCATCAGTTCCTCTGTTCTTTCTGGTATGGTGTTGTGGACCATTTTGTCCAATGAAGGGTATTCATCCTTGCTCCATTATCTCAGGAAGGCAGATGTTTTCCTATCTACTCTCTCTCCTTCATCACAGGCTCTGGAGAACGTGTTCCTCACTAGTTTTTGGCAGTGCTCTATAGCTTGGGATTTTTACTGTGACTATCCCAAAATGCTGCCTTGCATCCTGCCTTGTCCATACAAGAATGTTATACTGGGACAAAGAAACATGAATTTAAATGGAAGTATCTATAACAATATAATTTCCCACAGTCCACTGCAAAAAGTTTTAGATATGGTGCCTTAGGGATGTTTTTAGCCTGAACAACTCAGTTCAACTCTTCCCGTTCTCATCTCAACTTTGGCCATTTCCCCTCTGACCTTTGGAGCTGCAAATGCTTCAGATCTAACATTCATGCCTAAAACTTTGCCCACAAACAGAAGGTCCATAACTCTAACTCTCCCCACTTAGAAAAGCATGAGAAAGCCCATCTTGGTTTTTTCAGGGCTCACCCAACACCCTCCTCTGTGACTGTCACCAGTGTTTGCTTCCACTGAACCTCCCACGCGTCGCAGCTTTGCTCTGATCTGCCACCCAAACACACAGCTCTGGGAGATTGCCTTTCTCTTAACTACAACATATTTTCTTTAGACACCCAAGGTTTATTTACTGGCTTTGGATTTGTGTGTGTGTTTGCAATAATCTTTTTTAAACAATATAAACAGTTTAGAAAGCTTTCAGTTTGCTCTCACATAGTGTTTTTCTTAAGGGTAAGGTGTGATGAGAAGCAAATGCCAAGACATGCTTGAACACTGAGAAATGCTTAAACCCTCTGGAAAACATTGGCTGCATTCAGCAGGTATAAAATATTTAATATCTAGAACAAAAGGCTTTTTTAGTTTTTGTTCTGAGCTCAAAACAGGGTTTTTTTAATGCAAAAATCTGTTCATCCACATAGACTAAACAATAAATGACTTCCTACTGAATGTGGCCAGAAAGACCTGCTTAGCCAGAGTCTCCTATGCAACATCGCCCTAAATTGCAAGAATCAGAGAAAGTTTGAGGGTTGATGGAACTCCGGGGGCCTCGGTCCACCAGATGTGCTCTGAAACTCTCCAAGGATGGAGATACAACTTCTCTGTCCAGCAGCTCCACTGCTATCAATGCAATTTTTTTTCTCCCTTGTATCCAACAGGAATTCCCCCCCTTCCCCAAGTGGGGTGGTCAGTTGTTCCCCAGACACAGGAGCTCTCTGTCACGAATAAAAAATAATTATATTAAACTGTTACATGTCAAGAAAGGATTTTTAGCCTTAGTTAAATACTAAAATAGTTTCTAAGGTGCCACCTCCAGAATTTTTTACTTGTTTTGGATATAAGCTTTCTGTCTGTTTAATGAAACCAAGTACATCACATGGAGTCTCCCTGTCCTTATAAGCAGCTTCTAAACAGGTATTTCATATACCCCAGCATTTTGCAAATAATTCCTTTCCCTTTTCTTTGCTTTATATGTACCCTGGACACCTTTACCTGTTCTTCCACAGCTTCCCAATTACACCAATTATCTTGGACTTACTCCACGCCTCCATAAGTCGTTGGTGATACTACTTGCTGTCCTGCCAGCCACTGATTTGTCACAGAATGAGTGGCTTAATTTCTTAAAGAACCACCATCAAAGGTTATCAGCAGAAGTGGGTTTAATATGGATTTGTAAAATGTGACTTAACAAGGTTCGATGGCAAGGTTTATACTATTATTTACTACATGGAAGAAACATTCAAAGGAAAATCAAGTTAGAATTGAGCTGTAATGATTTACATAGAGACTGGAGACACAAAAGGTTAAGGGAGACCCTACTGTTGGGCCATGAGGTTCAGAGTGGACTCCAGGTGGTCCTTAGGTGATTTTTTTTTTCCTTTTTCCTTCCCCCCCCCCCC
>JANVCC010000190.1:325213-357545 GCA_025345505.1 Todiramphus chloris collaris
CCCCCCCCCCCCCCCCTTTTTTTTTTGGAGTGCCCCAGACTAAGGAAGAAGATATTTTGGATGTATTTGGAGACAAATCTAGGTTTATGTCAGAGGCTGGTGTTTCCTTGTCCTACGCGTCTGTTCCTCTCCTCTTGTTCTCCTGTCCAGCAGCTATACAGTCTGTGCCAAGCTGAGATCCACCACAGCCCAGCAGTGGCCTCTGCTCCTCCAGGCATCCTTCCTGACCTGATCTCCTAGTGCCATCTACCGTCTGCCCCAACAGTGTCGTAGGGTGGTGGTGATGCTCCTGGACATCGCAATCCACAGCCTCACTTGCAAACAGAGCCGCTCCAGGTAGCCCACTGACAAGCTTGAGTGGCCCCCCCCAGCCTAGTAAAGAGCTGAATGTGTCATTCCTGTGTCATCATGTAAGACTTTTCTATTTTTGGGTTTTTTTTTTTTAAGTTAAATGAGTAATACCAGAAGCTGTGAACTGGGAGAGGCACCCAGAAGAGGGAGATCCCCAGGCCAAGCCACGACTGTCCTGAGTCAGTGCTGGTGACGGTCCACCACAGCCAGACTGGGCTATGGACAACTGCCACCCCCACCCCCTCCACCCCCACTCCCCTCCAGCAAGCCCACTGAGATTCAGTGTTATTTTGACAACAATGCTAAAGCTGACCAGAAAATAGAAAGATTTTCTGCTTTTAACTTAATACAGAGATTTTTTTGTCTGAAGCACCTACACTCTCACCGTCCCAAGGGGGAGGGGAAGGTGCAGAACAAAATCTACACGTTTTCTCCACTGCCCCAAGCTGCAACCTCCTGTTAAGCTCCTACTTGGGAAAGTGTCCTGGTTTCATGTGCTCAGGTCTCAGATGCCACCTCCTGGCTTTCCCTCTGTACTGTGTATCTTGTGAACACTGTGAACGTGCTGCAGAGCGGGAGGACTGTCCCCATCACGCTGTCAGAAATAACAAAGCCATGTAAAGCCTCACTGGATCAGAGCAGTTTTTATTCTTTGACGGTGTGACCCAATCCCACATATCTTTGACTCAGGATAGAGGTAATTCCTTTAAGAACCTTCCAGCCACCCCTTTGCCATTACAATTAGAGGCTTTTGTGCAGGATCTCATCACAGCAGCACCTTGAACTCCCAAAGACTCTCTGGGCCATGATCCATTGCTTTGCTGCAACAGGTCCCTGTCTCTCCTGTGCTGAGGAGTCCAGAGCTGGACCCAGCACTGCAGGGGGGTCTCCCCAGAGCGGAGCAGAGGGGCAGAATCCCCTCCCTCAACCTGCTGCTCACGCCGCTGGGGATGCAGCCCAGGGTGTCATTGGCTTCTGGGCTCTGAGTGCACTGTGCCAGCTCATGTCCAGCTCCTCACCACTCAGGACCCTCAACTCCTTCTCCACAAGGCTGCTCTCGATACCTTCGTCCCCCAGCCTGTACTGATAGCTTGTTGAACCTCATAAGGTTCACACAGGCCTACTTCTCCTGCCTTCCTGATGATGGATCTGGCATGGGTAAACCAGCCAAGACAACCTCTTTCAGAGGTTCCTGCCAAGTTCATCCACCATCAGGCACCTTGACCATTCATTTTATTTTTTCACATGCCACAGCTGGGCTGGGGCTCCACAGAGCTAGTACACATGATACTCCCTGTCTGCAGCAGATTGCTCATCATCCCCATGGGGCTGGACCATGTATATTTGCCAGCAACATTCCATGAGCTGCAACTTGTAAGTCAGCTGGTAGCTGCTAAAGCCTGATGCAGCATGGATCTGGGGCTACCTGAGACATCTCATGGTTGTGACCGTTGATGTCAGCCCAATGGAAAACAACATCAGTGGTCTTCAAAATGGTATTCAACTGTGAAAGCCTTCAGCCTGAGTGAGGAGAGATGCTGTGGGAAGAAGCTGGTGAAAGATGCTCTTCTCCCTGCACTGCTGGTGCAGACCAGCAGATTGAAGTTACCAGGGTTTGCAGGAGCCATTTTGCTCCTTTGCAGAAACTCTTTAAATTGCTCTTCGTTGTGTTTGCTGTAGAAATGTCCTGAAGGCGTCAGATCATGCAACCTGCACCACCAAGCTGCATCTGGGTACCCTTAATCATCAGTGAAGGTGTACAGGACCACATCAGCACTGTGAGGTGCTCCTGACCTGGTAGAGAGGACCTGGTCTCATGACCAGCAGGTGCCTGGATAAATGCAGGTGTTAAAGGACCTGCCTCCTTTCCTACCTCTCTGGTTTCAAGCAAGGACCCAGTTTTGCATCTGGCTTCCCTGGAGATGCCCCAGACTGCTGCGAGCATGTGTCATTAGCTCCAAGGGGGGCCCAACCCAGGCCCACGGCAGCTTGTCCAGCATAGCTGTGCCAAGAGGCCTTTCTGCATCAGAACAGCTGGATTTCCTATTTCCAAGGTGCTCCTGGACCACATGCCATGACAGAGCACGGTGCTTTCAGGAGAAAGTGTTCCAAAAGCTCCCTGATTCATTTTTGTCCTACCTTCAAAACAAGGAAAGGAGAGGGAGAGTTTCCAGTAGAATATCAAATGAAAGTGTCCCCAAAACAGACTTTTTCCCTATCCCTTCTTTTTCTAGCCCAAATATCATCTCTTCTGTGGACACTTCCTCCTATGGCCACTTCCTAACAGGTCGAGGCAGCACCCAGGAGCAAAGGACACGGGTGCCAGCAACCTGGTGATGCCATCAGGCTGTGCCCCATCCACAGCTGCTCTCCATCCTGGAGCTCCATCCCACCCACAGACCCCAAGGACATTCCCTGTCCCCAGCTCACTGCCCAGAGAGTGTCTATCGGAGCAGGACACAAGCAGGAGCAGCCTGGGCGGGGGAAGGAGCATTGTGCACCCAGGCGAGCGAACACGGAGAGCACGTGTGCGCGCACACGCCAGCGTCGTGCTCGCACCAGCCAGGGAGGGGGACGCCCAGGGACCCTTGGAGCAGACGTGACCTACTTTAGCTCCGAGGCGAGCCGTGTTGCACAGGTCCCAGTGTAAAAGCTTAATAGAGCCGGGTGTAAATTATTCATCGCCTGGGCCGTGTTAATGCATGCGCTAAAGGCTTTCCTGAAAAAAAAAAAGCAAACCAAAAAACCCCTCTCCTCTATAATTTAAAGCCTTGCACGCTCCCATCACCAGGCCCCGATTGTTCTCTGGGGTGTTTCCACTTAGATGAGCAGAGCTGTGAGATGCGGACAGACCCAGACACAGCCAGGATTTGGGCAGGATCTGGGATACAGGCAGGAGCTGGGATGCAGGCAGGGGCCAGCTTTGCTTGGACTGTGGACAGGGGCATCCCATTGGGAAGGGGCTGGCAGCACTGCTCTGGCTCCAGCAGCCCTACAGCAAGTCACTTCCCGGAGTAGCCAAGATCGGCCGAACCCGTTCCCAGGCACTGTGGCCAACAAGGCTATTTTTAGACCGGCCTTTTGCTTTTTCTTATTATTCCCCCTCCCTCCCCCATCACTCCTCGCCTTTGCTCAGCACTGCCCTTGAAGCCCTGGGGAGAAAGGAAAACACTGATCCCGGGGGCAGGAAGCTGCATGGGAGGGCTTTGGGAGTACCCCATGCTAGGGCCTTGCTGAGCAGCGGCACAGCAAGGTTAAGGAACCTGCCTCCAGTGATCCCCCCCCTAACATCCAGCCCTACTTTCATCCCACCCTGCCCTGCCCCAGGGCTGGAGCTCCCAGCACTGCTTTGGCAGCTAGAGATAAGGCCACACAGCCATGTCTGCAGCCCTGGCCTAGGCATCCTGCACCAGAGGAGGAGCTGGGCAGGCGCTGGCCGATGCTGCAGCTTGCAGAGAATGTTTGCCTTCTATGGACATCTCTCCTTGCTGCAGGAACAGCGCTGGCACAGAGAAGAGGCCTTCAACCTCCACAGGCACTAGAGGAACAAAAACACCCCAAAAAAGCTCAGAGCTCCCGCTCTGAGGCCTCCAGAAGAGCTCAACAGGAATAGTCCCTTCAACACACACCCGGGCAGGCAAGGAATTACCCTACTCATGGTCCTCAGCACCACCCCAGCCTCCATCCTTTGAAACCATGCTTAAGAAGTCCAAGCCTGAAGCATCCCCACCCCAGCCCCCAAAGAAAACACTCCAGACCACAGAAAAAGAGTCACAGCAGCCTCTGAGTATATTTTGGTTGTTTGTTTTTTTTTTTTTTTTAGTTGCATTTCATATATTATCCAGTTTCACATTCTCATAGGATCAGCAAGTATATAGCAACTTATTCTCAAATCTTTTAATACAAGAGAAACAGCCATGGTCATATAATACTTAAAGCACTTCAATACCAAGCAATAAGATGCTAAAACAAAAATTGCACAATTTCTTGTTTACTATGCCTGACTGAATCATTGTTACAGAAGACAACTCTTCTCTTTCAAGCTTTTAACTAAACATTAACTTATCTTACAGGATTACAATTTCTCTTTAATAATAATAATTAATTGCACACAAACACACAAGAAACTCTTTATGATGCATAAATATTTCCTTATTACACATGGTACAAAAATACTCGTAATTTTTTTTTTTTTGTTCGGTATTCCTCTAAGGATGGCTGATTATTTGGCAGGACTGGATCCTCTCCAATCAGAAGGATGGGGAAAAAAAGAGAAGAGATTAGATTTTACAGCCGTTCTATATAAAGAAGTCTGAAGAAGGAAAATAATAATAATAATAAAATAACAACCCTGACTTTAAAACCAGAGAAGAATGGATGAGAACAGAAACCCAGTGCATCGTACTTGGAGAAAAAAAAAAGAAAAAGAAAAAAAAGGAAAAAAGTTTCAAATTTTTCTGGTTGTACTTGGAAGGGGAAGGTAGAGGTGGGAGAAGGGGTGAGACAAGGACAGTTAGTATTTCTCAAAGCCAAGTCTTCACCAAAGAAAGATGAAAACCTTGGTGGATCAATCCGTTGGGCCAAGACCTGTTGCTAACGGTTACACAAACGCTAGAACAAACAAACTTACACTCACACATACACAAGTTAAGTGTTTTAATTCATGCCAGAAAACATGCAAAACCCATTTGCCTTTCGTTTCCTTCAGCTGAGCCGCCAGGGTAGGGGAAGCCCAGGTCTGAGCCCCCCCTCCCCGGCTGGGTTTCGGCACAGCCGGACAGTAAAGCTCAGTTGGGGAGGATGTCCTGGAGATGGAGGGAGGGATGGAGGTGGTGCACGGCCCACGGTGGGGACCGCAGCAGCTTCAGAGTCCAGGGACGGGGGGGGAATGTTGGCAGCCCCAGGGAGGGGAGCACACAGGGGCCGGGCGCCTTGTCCGCTGGCCGCAAACCAAACCAAGAAGAGTCTGACCAATCGTCCCTGGCACATCCCTCTGTGGAGAGGCAGGGAGGAGGAACACAAGCCGAGGAGAGACGCTGCGGGAGAGGAGCAGCAGTGAACAGGGATGGCTGAGACCCAACTCCCCGAGTGGCACCCCCTAGCCCTTTATCCACGCTGGGGCTTGGTGGGGCTCCCACCAGGTTGGATTTGGTCCCATCACCCATCAATGAAACCCAATCACATCCTTAGGTAGGCTGCCATCCCTCCTCCCTGTCAGAGCCCAAGGACAAGCAAGACAAGGACCCAGCTTCAAGAGTAATTAATTACTTACTAATGAACTAACAAAACTGACGAGACTTCCATCCTTGCTGGGTAGCTTCAGAGGGAGGATACCAGCGCATCTGGAAAAGAAAGCCACACCAGAGGTCCATGATCTAGGATTATCTCAACCAAAGCCCAAACATTCAGCTCACTCAGGCCACGTAGAAAGTTCACTGAGTAAAGATGTCTCCAGTATACAGAAGCTCTAATGTGAGCCCCAAATACTGCTTGAGTACCATCCCAACCTGGGGCTGCACCATGCCAGTGCAACCCAGAGTGCCAGCCCCACAGTGGCCAGTTCTTGTGGCTCATGCAGGGACAGGCTCAGGCTCACCAGGAACTGGGATCTGGACAGGTCCTCCCTGAAGGAGCACAGCAGGATCCCACACATCTAAGGAGCTAGAACCCCATCTCAGAGCTTGCCTCAACTTCTCAAATACTCTCTGCCTATTGGCATAACCAGAAGACAGCCCCAAATGCACACCCGTGCCTGGCCCCAGCTCACTACAACATGCAGAGCACCCCTGTTCAAGCCAGAAAAGCTCCTCACCATCAAGCTATGAAGTTTACCACTGTAGAAGTGTGCACAAGGAGGCGCCGGTCCCCAACCCCAGCACACTTCCACTTTCCCCCACACCCCATGTTTACATCTGTGCCCCCATTCAGGCTCAGGTAGCGCAGAGGCTCACTTTTTGGCATGAAGCACCTCAACATGGTGTCCACTCCACCATCAGCTCACAGAAGGAGGCACCTCAAGACTACACATTTAAACCAGTTTCCACGTGACACACATGGGGCAAGAACTAGCTCATCCACCACAGAATAGACATATGAAGCCTTCCAAGATGTAACCCAGCCACCAGAAGAGGCTCCAGAAAGACCACATCATGGAAAGAAACTGGTAGAGCTGCAAACCAGCAAGACTTAGAGGTTTCCCTGGCAGGTTGCTGCTGCTACATCTACTGCTCAGGCCTGCTCCTTGCTGAGGCAGGACTGCTGGATGGAGACCCAGTGAGCAGACATGGGAACAGTAACTGAACAGACACCTTCCAGCCTGTCAGTCAATGCAGCAAAGCTGGCATAGAATAGCAGTAGAACAGCATCAGATGTCAAGATGCTCCCATTTGGTGTGCAAGAGCTGTACGTCAGGCTGAGCTGAGTTAGCAGCTTCATGCCCGAAAGCAGTGAAGATGAGCCAGTGTCACATGAGTGAGCACAGATCCAGGAGCAGTTAGTGGAGCTTGGCCCTGCTGCTGTTTGCAAAGGGTGGCCAGGCCCACTCTTCTCCCTTCCCAGCTGGTGGGAGGAGACCACAGCCACAGTGCCCAACAGCATCAAAAGCAGCAGGACTCTGGGTACCAGCAAAATGATGAACTTTGCTGCAAGATGGGTAGAAAAGAGGCAGAAAACCCCCTAGAGCCCAGCATGAATTGCTCCTGGCAAGGCTGTCCCCTGGCCTGGACAAACCTGGCTAGATACTCCCCTCCCAAGCACATGCACCACTCTAGGGCCAGAGGGAAAACACAGTATTCCCAGACTAGTACCAAACTTCTCCCACCAAGAGGGACACTTGGTTGAGGACAGGCAGATTTTCTTGAAGCAAGGTCCCAGGTCAGCTGGGCCAAGGAAGAGCTGCAGCCAAAGTGTCTGGTTTGGCTGAGGCTTTACAGCTCATGTAACCACTACATGGCTGTGCCTCTTGCCAGTGACAGGTCTCCTTGCAGGCTGTAAACATGTGAGAGACAATAAGAAAGCCACTCCAGGTTGAGATGATGACCAGCAACAACAGGGAAACAGGTGCTGGGTATTTTCTAGCTGCCCAGCAGGCAGCACACTGCCCAACTGATGCACTGGGTGACACATGCAATGCATGTCTCACTGCTAAGTGAGCCAGGAGGGGAGATGCAAGACCTGCATTTGCAACCCCAGCTGAACAAGATCTCCAGAAGTTGTACATGGGTCTTCAGGAGAGACAGAGCTGAAGATCAGGACACACAGAGACTCAGTGACAGTCCTTGGATTGCTCTCCGAGCTACGCAGTGGGTCCCTTGAAACCCTACTCCACCCCTTAAGGAGCAGACAGCTGATGGAGGCTCAAAACTTCGTGTTTGCTCCTTCACACCAAGACACACAGCACAGTGCTAAGGCCTTAATGCTGCATCCTCCTTTCAGGAGCTGAAGGGGACAATTAAGCACCCACCTCCTAGAAAGCACTACTCCCTGCCAAGTCCTCCCTCCACTAACACAAGGGCTGGGATACCAGTAACTGAACAGCCCCCGGCATGAGCTCAGGGACCTCAAGTCCTTCTTCTGGTGATGGTTCCTACAGGGAGGAGCCTGTGCTATCGGGAGCCTCCCATCAAGTTCCAGAGGCTGGATCCCAGGCTCCTGTTGAGGCAGCAGCATCGGGCTGGACATAGCTGTCTGTAGCCAGGCATATTGGGCTGGTCCAACTCCTTGCCAGCCACCTTCAAAAGGCAAGTGGTGGCCCCACAGCTTGCTCCATGACACAGAAGCCAGGTGCATCGCAGTCAGTCCCACAGAGGGAATCAAGGGCATAGACATTATCAAGACCCTTCTCCCCAGCAAGGGGTCCCGTTGAGTGCCACAACTGAAGTGCTATCTTGGTGCCATATGCACGATGCCTTCACTTCTCCTGAGAGAGAGACCCCAGCTCCGCACCAGACTGCTATGGGACAGTTATCTCCTTGCACTGACACAGGCCAGGAGGGCTCACGGGCTGCAGCAGCATCACCGACACCTCACAGGGCCACCACAGCAGCTGCCAGCACAAGGACAGGGGTTACTTGCTCCCCTCCAGCCCTGTCACTGGGAGGTGCTTGCTCAGCAGAGCTACATCTCATCAGCCAGCTGTCCTCCTCCCTGGCCAATGTCTCCCACTCCAACACCCCTCCCCTTAACAGCTGGAAGTAGTTTCCTCCTGCTCAGCAGCAACAGGAAACTCCCCCAGCGTTCACAAGGATGAGAGTGCTTAACCCCAAGAGCTGCCTCCATCCTATGCCGGGCTTGGCCCCAGCAGCAGCTGCACACATGCTAAACGAGCCATCCCCCACCCTGCTGCCCATGCTTGGTGGCTCTCCATTCCCTCCTCAGAGTGTCTGAGCCAGCTTCTGCCCCATGTGCACACCCCACCCCAAGCCTGGCCAGGGCCTCCAGCACCTCCAGTTTTGACAGAAATCCTGCTTTGCTCCTGCAGCATGCCCTGTCCATAGCTCAGACACTAGTAAACCTCCACACCTGGTGGACCACCTATTTGCCATCCTCCAGATGCTCGTATGCACAAACCCAGCCAGCCTGACTCAGAGTGCCCCACCTGTCAGCAGCACAGCCCTGCAGCCAGAGAGGCCCAGCCTGAAGGCTGGCAGGAGCTCACGCAGAGATGATCCCAGGTACAAGCCAAAGCTGACACACTGGCAGGGAGATGGAATGACCTGCCAGCTCTTTCAGCCCACAGAAAGATGAAGTGCTTGATGAGATGAGGCAGGACCCCCCCCCCCCCCCCCCCTAGAAGGGATGTTGCTGAAACCAGCAGAAGGCACTGGAGGAACCGGACAGGAGGCAGCAGCTGGCCAACAGGACATGCTCTTTAGGACAGTGGCACCTGCCAAGGCAGATTTCTCCTCAGATCTGTCAAAGGTTCTCAGGCACCTTGCTTTTACCAGGGAGCACAGAGGCTCTGCAAATGTGGGGGCTCCTAGGGACACCTGTAAGAGGAGACCAACACCACAAAAGACTGTGTAGGGCTGTCCCAAGAGGGCTGCAACCCATCAGGACAAGCCAGGGCACTTTCCTGCATGGAGCGAATTTCTCCAAGGGCTTTCAGAAGATCCGTTATCTCTCAGAATAACTACATCTGTTAAGAAAGAAGCTGCAAATAAGTAAATGGAGACATCAACACTGGATGAGAAAAGTGGAGCAAGGGAGGCTTTCTGGAAGGGACGCAGTTGTTTCTGGAGCTGCATTAGCTCACAGTTGGAAAGGAATCTGGCCACACCACTGCAAACATCTCCTGCTCGCCTGCCTGTGGGAACAAGACAGACACCACCAGCTGACTGCAGCCAGCCTCATGCTGCCATGTTCAACATTGGTCCCTGAAAACAGCTGGAGAAGAAAAATCCATGCCTCTGCCTGCCACCTTCCAGAGGCCAGGTGAAACATCCAGAGGCGAAGAGCCTCTCCCTTGCTCCTTAGTTGCTTCTAGGTCTGCTGATCTTTGCTCTGCAGTCAGCCCCAGCATCTTGCTGAGATTAGAGCTATCCCTGCAACTGGAATGGACCCAGTCACTTCTCCAAGTATCAGAAAGGCTCCCTGTAGAAGCAGGGACAAAGAACAAAAGATCTCCATTGTGCTCCCAGGAGCTGGTGGGACCCCCAGCCAGCATGTCCCAAGAGCTGCATCTAGTTACCGGCCACTGACGCACAGAGTGGCATCTTCAATTGCACTGCTGAGACAGCCTCGCCCCAGCCAGCCACAAGCTCTTCACAGTTACTGCTTCTCCCAGGCTGCAGGTCACTGGGTGCAAGCCTTGGGCAGATAACTTTGGTGGATGGCAAAAGCCGCTCTACTCCAGCTGGAAACACAGCAGATGGAAATATGATGCAGGACAGGCAAGGAGGGCCTGCAAAGGTGCACCCACAAGGCACTAACATCCCTTAGTGCCCTCTGGACACATGTTTCCAGCCTCAGCAGCAGGCACTTCACCCAAGCCACTTGCTTCCAGGGTCCTTCAGGGGGCTAGGCTGAGACGAGCATCCAAACACTTGCATGCTGTGCAAGACCCAAGCACCTCAGCCCACCACCAAGGAAACCTCGACACAGTCAAATCAAGCACAAACATCTCCCCAGACAGCTGTGATGAAGGAGAACTGGAGGATCAGATCATCATCTCACACCACATTGAGGATTACGCAGAAGACAACAGGCACTGATCCTTCCTATTGCTTAGGATTGTTTTAGCAGGCATCCACCCAATGCCTTGCACCCCTCTGGGCTTTAAGGCAGCTTATGTGCCGGCCACAGTCAGGAAGTCACTTCTGATGGCATCACGTTCCAGTTCACTCATCAGGTGTGATTAAGTGAGAATGGCTGCTCATCAGATACCTGGAGGATCTATGGACATCTCCTACCCACTTTTCTCTGGTGAGGAGGAAGCGGGTGGCTGGGGAGAGCTTGCTCAGGGCTGCTTGGCCAGTTATGCTAGCACTAAGTCACTGGAGTTTAGGAACACACCATAACCATAAAGGTCTAGGAGTGCCTCACACTTCCAAGAAGCATGGAGATGGCCTAGAAAGTCCTATGCAATAGCCCCAACAGAGGCAACAAGTTATTAGGCACAGTGAATCTTTCACTGTCTCATCCCAGGGAAGGTCTATTAGAATTTAGCTGCTACAACATAAAGTTCAGGAGATGAGACCACAAAGTGAGCCCAGAGGTCAGCATTGCACAAAAAGCAGGATCCCCCTTGCCCAGCAGATCCACCAAGGTGGCCATTGCTTGGTACCATCAGCGCTGGTGGTCCCCAGCTGGTCACACACCCAGCACATAGCAGCATCCCAAAAGAAGATAATACTCAAGGAAGAGAAGAGCACCTGAGCCCACTCCAGCAGATCTTCCCCACACTCCCAGTTCTCTAGCACCAGATCACAGCCACTGGGATCTGCCTCATGTCCATCAAGAGCAGCAGTCACTGCTCAGGAGATCCAGCTTGCTCTGAGACAGCACAGGCAGCAAACGAGAGAGAAAGGTTTTTTGGAGCACTGACTTCTTCCATCAATGGGCTCTGCCTCATCTCGGTGCTGGGAAGCCTCAGGGCTCTGCTGGGCTTTTGCACCACCACCACCTAGTAATGATCCAAGACTGCTCCTTCCACCCACCACTTGCTTGGACAGGTTCCAGCCCACCTCTGTGTTGAAGCCTCCAGACAAGGCTGCTGCCAGAAGCAGCAATGGGGATGGTCTAAAGGCACCTTGGGCAGCCCAATCCCAGAAGGATTGGCATTTGTGAGCTTTCAGTCCATGGCCTGCTCCCTGCCATGGAAGAATCTGCCACAGTCTCCAGAGCTCTGAGTACTCTACACATCAGCCTAGTCTCCTACAAGCACCACATGGTAACCATCACCAGCCTCACCCACTTATGAAACAATCCTGCCTTCAGGGCAAGTCAGGCCCACAGCAGCGCTCTGCCCTCAGGGGTGCTGCCACAGATGGAAGCATCCCTTTGCAGAAGAGCTGCAGAAGCACCAATAGCCCCTGGTGTCTCTTACAGCCCACTAAGAGCCTGGCTTAGAGGCCCTCCAAAGCGAGTGGTTTCATATAAGAGACACAACACAGCCCAACTCCATCACACTGGCAATAGATGAAACTGTTCACCACGCAGAAGCGGAATACCACAAGTTGTATCATGGTCTCCTAAGAAGATAGGGAGGACTTGACAGAAGCAGAGACCAGCTCTTCACATCTTTGCACCTTGCAGGATTCCAAGGGCAAAGGCAGACTCAGGCCCCCACCTTTGATCATTTCTTTCCCCAACATCACTATCACATACAGAAAAAAGCCTACCCAGAACCACTGCAAGAAGTGAGCCAGGACTCTATTCCTTCAGTTAGAACTGACCACAGCAACTATCTTCCTTGCCAACCAGTCCCAGGCCAGGCCATCTTCCCTCATCCCAAACTCCCAGTTTCCTACACCACTCCCACCTCTCCCAGGTTGTTGTTACGGCCCACGAGCCCTGTGTCCTGTCTGAGATCTCGGGTTGCAAGAGGGAAGCCAAGCTCCAGGTAGGAACTTTGCTCCGGTTCCAGTAACTGGAGAGGAAAGAGGTGAGATTAGACCCATGATTAAGGTCAGGGTCTGTCCCGATATGCGGTTCTGGAACAAAGTGACTGGCAAGTGCTGTTGTCTAACGTGCCCACTAGAATTTAGTCGTGTGCGATCACTATCACGTCACTCACCTCCCCCACCGTGTGCCAGGAGTGAGGTCAAGGTGTATTTCTGGTTGCCCTCGGAGGGTCGTGGTTGGGGAGAAACCAGGTTTCTTTCACGCCAAGCGGCAGGGTATGGCTCTGCCCCAGCTCAACCGGGCTGCTCCCCTCCCACCAGCAGGACCTGGCTGAGCCTGGCTCAGCTGGGAGGAGTTGATGTAAGATGGTGCCATGCTGTGTGCGCCATGTCATGTGCTGCCAAAGTTGGAGATGTGGGTTAGAAAGAAGGCCTGGTATCTCATTCCCCAGGCTCTGGTGGGTGGGTAGCGTGAGGCCCATGCACTGGGTTGCCAAGGAGATATGGGCTACAGAGATGGGCAAGAAGCTTGCAAATCCCATGGTGCACCTTGGAGGAGAGATGGTTACCTTACCAGTCTTTCCAGATGTGGCTGCCATCAGGCTTAACACTTCTAGGAATGGAGCTGTAGTACAGCCACTCCACTAGCTGCAATAAGGCATCACTAGGGTGTCCCACCGCCAGGGACAGCTCTGAGCTTCAGGGCTAGCCTGCGCTGGCATCATGGCTGGAGTTCACTAGGGACATCAAAGGAGGGGTTTGAGAGAGGGTGGGAGGGAGGGGAAGGCAGATGGGACAATCTTCAAGTCAGTGGAGGCCCCACCAGTAGAGGCTCTTAGCAGTGCCAGGTCAGGCCACAGTTGCATCTACAGTAGCCTGATGCCTGCTGGGAGCACCATCATCACCATGACACGGCAGTGGGAGCAGCGACCAGTCTCATCTGCCAGCAGCAGCTCACCAACAGCTCCCAGCACACCTCGTGACACCTCCTGCCCCTCCTCACTCCTGACAGCCCTCTTGGCAGCTCTTTGGGAGGTCACACGGATGTGTTGCAGAGGGTGGCCACCTCCCTGCGCACTTACTACCAGACTTGAACGCAGAGCTGCAAGAGGATGAGCGCTTCTGGTTTAAATCTTTTGCAACAAGCTCTCGGTTCAGCTATGGCCTCCAACTTCGTGCCTGCTTCAGGAGTGATTGCTATGGAGCTGCTACAGCTCTGGCCATCCCCACAAACCTCTTCCAGCTGTCCTGGAGAAAAACCTTTGTGTCCACCACCCCACCAGCAAGGTGAGCCAGCCCCTAGCAGTGAGGCCAGAGGGTTCAGCACACCAGGGCTAAGGTCACAGCTTTTAGCCCAGTTTGAGCTGAAGTTATCCCACTTGACCCACTCCACTCTGCAAGGGAGAAGGCTCCAGCCTAGAGACCAGGCAGCTCCCAGCTGCCAGCCTGAGTAATGTTTAACCCCATAAAACTTTATTGGTAACATATACTGCACTGGAAGGTCTCCTGCGAGGTCACCGCCAGCTCAAGCACAGCTCAGCAAGGAGCGGTTCTAACTGCTCAGCCAGCCCAGCTGCTCTCCAGAAGAAAGCTGGGTCTGGGCATGGACATGTGCCTAGCCCTCTGGGCTATGCTGTCTTCCAAAGTCTTTGAGGACATGTCACCACTAAAGTTGGCCACCTCCTTGGTCACAGAGGTCTTCCTATACAGGAGCTCCCTGGAGCCTCAGGGTCATTTTTCAGGCTTGAAGAGCCCTTTGAAAGGTAGTAGCTTGACAACTGAAGGGAAGGAAATTAGCCTCATAAGCAGATCTGGCTGAAGGCCTCCTTGATATCCTCCACTTCAGAAGAGGGAAGGTTTTTCTGCCCAACCATGCACCATAAAGTTTTGGTGTCTAACCCTTACACTCAGGGTTCTTATACAGTCACCAATGATCATCACTGAAGGAACAGCAGTAATGGTTTCACCTCCCTCAGCCAGGCCAGAGGGGTGTTTTTTCCCAGTCCTCCCTACCATGGACAATTCAACCTTACACAGAAGGGGCAGGGAAAGGAAGACATCTACTCTCATGGGCTACCCAGGAGCAGAGTGCGCTCCTGTAGTTGTGGTCACCATCAATAACTTTTGGAGAACACCAACAAGCACAACTCTCCTAGTTAGGAACCAGCCTAGCTCTGGAAGCCCTTGGAAGAACAAGACAATGTTTTGTCCTGCCCTGGGCCCCACATACTTCATGCCTACTTCATCCCAACACAAGCTCACCATAAGCGCAAAAGCAGCAGAGGCATGTGAGGGGCAAGACAGAGAAGCCCAGAAGCCAGGAGCTCGCATCCCCTCCACCACTTCCATCTTGCATTTGGGGGATAAGCTTGACTTGAGGCTGGGCAGTTACAGTCAAGACACTTGTGACAACATGACAAAGAGCCAATTGATCTGACCATCAGACAGGTGGACAAGATGAGGAACCACAGCACCTCTTCCTCTCCATTTAAGCCAGGAAGAATGGAGTCAAACACTTGGCAGGGTAGAGAGCAGAGGTTAAGCCTCAATGCTCTGAGGTCTGAGCCCAGAGTCCCACTGCACCAGTCCCATCCTCTGTGGCACTATTGCAGGAGCAGAGACCACAGCAGGCAGAGCAGAGCTGGACGGTGGCACCAAGCAGGGCAGGGACAGGAGCCCCAGCTTCTCTTGTACGAGTGCTGCAAACCAAGGACCTTAACCTGTGATTAGGACACTTCCATTTTGGCCTTCCCTTTGCATTTCCATGGGATTCAGGGACTTCATGCTCAGCAGTGGTCTTGTTCTCAGTACATCAGAGTCCAATTTCAGAACGAGACAGGCAGCCCTATGCCTCCATGCCCTGGGACACCAGGAAGCTTGTTGCACCACCACCAGCATCTCCAGAAGCTCATACAGTGTGTACCCTCTCTAGCCTGCATTCTGGGCAGCTAGAACCACTGTCTCAGAGTTCCTCACTGTAGCAAGGTTCTGATCACTCATCTCCTGCAGGACATCCTCCCCCAGCTTCAAAAGTGTTTGAGTCACTTGGCCCAAGGGGATAACCACTGAGCCCCTCAGCCTCAGCACCAAGCTAAGCTTGTTGCCTTCACTATTACTTGGAGGGGATTTCATAGCCATTTTACTTTGCTGGCAGGTAGCATTTCCTCCCAGCAGTCCCAGAACATGGTTCTCTGGACACTGGGACCAGCAAGTCCAGGCAGAAACTAAACCTTGACTTTCTCCCATCTGCCTGACTCTCACTGGACCTGCAGGGTCAGAAATCATCACCCAGCTTTGACTGCTCTTGGCTGTGTAGACCGCTCTCCTGTGGTCTGCTCTCCACACACTTCAGCTGGGAGGAGGCTTTGCCCAGGAGCCGAGGCCAGGGTTGAACCAGCCAGAGACCCACGGGAGAAAGGACTGGGATGGGGGAGAGAGAGAAGAGCCTGGTTCCTGGCACAGGGCATAGGGAGCGACTCACCTGAGCGTGAAGAGCTGCGGCCGCAGCAGCGGCCGCTGGGTACGTGAAGGCTGCATGGGGGATGGCAGGGGTTAGCTCCGTGGTGTACAGTGGGTAGGGAGCCCACGCTTCTGGGGATGCAGGAATAAGAGCTGCTCCAGTCAGGTCATCTAAACAGGAGACAAGGCGGATAGCATCTCAATAGCTGGCCCCAACAGCCCGTGTGACGGACAGGCTCTGGATTTCTAACTCCAAGGTGAGGCTTTGCACTGCTATCTCAGTGAGGTACAAAATGTAACACCCGCCACAGCACCTCTGATCAGCTGCTCCTCTGGCCTTCCAGCCTTGCCAAGGAACATGCTCCATCACTGCTTAGCCTCCCACACGTGCTTTGGGCTGGCTGGTTCACACATGCAGTGCAGGGCTGGTGCCACAGGACCTCAGAATGGAAGATGCACCTCTCAGCACTGCATTACAGGATGCCCAACAAGCCTCAGCAGGGCTGCTTGCCCCACTGGGCTATGATGAGTGCACACACCGCAGGACTTGGCCTTTCTGCTTTACATTCATAATGGTTTGAGAGACTTATGGTATCACTTGAGCTACCAAAACCAACACTGCCCTCCCAATACTTCATGCTGGCCAGAAGCCTCACCAGATGCCTGTTATTCTCTTGCACCAGGCACATTTCAGGCAGTGCATACATGGGCATGGCTTCCTCTCCACCCTGGCAGCATTCCCAGGGTTGGGTATCTCTCAGGTTGGATCAGCCACGACCTCCAAGTCCCACCTAGCATACTCACAGGGGTCCCGTGCAATGAAGTGTGCGCCCAAGGCAGGGTGGATATTGGTGGGGTTTGGTGTGGCCATCAGCTTGCTCTTGGCCATCTTTGTGTTGGCTTTAGCAAACTCTAACCGCAAGGTCTGAGGGTTCTCTGGGTCGAAGCGGATGCCCTGTCACAGAAGAAAGCATAGGAATCTCTCAGAGGTGAGGTATCCAGTCCAAGGACAGACTGTGTCTATTCATGGAGCAAAGCTCAACCAGGGAACCAAGGCCATCACGCTGCAGTCACATGCCCTGATTTTTGTCACCTCACTGCAACACTCAAGCTCCCACTTGCTTATATTTCTATGTTTAGCTGGCCTAGGACCACTGTTTCCAATAAGAGGGACAAAGTTCCAACCAGCACAGCAGTAATGGCTAGCAACACTGGTCAGGAAGCAACTGTCTGATGGAGTTGGGATAACCCCCCTCTACAGACCTCATCTCCATGGTGCTGCTACATCTACAGCCAGCCTGGGCAGAGACACTAGAACATGTGCCAGGTGCCCAAGGCAAGGTCCACAGCACAGCAGAACTACATCAGCATGTCTTGCTGCCTAGATCCCACTAAATTCTGCCAGAACACTTGGGATGGAGATTGTTTTGGGTGTGCCTGCCACGCTGACCACCCTCAAGTCGTTTCCTTGAGCTACAGCAGCTTGGAAATGCTGCAAATGTACTAAAGAGCCTGTACAGCAGCTCTGGCCCTGTCTTGTGCTTGGTCATGGAAACTGCAGTGCATGAAGGCTAGTTTCCTTCCTTTCTGAAGCAAGAACCTTCTGGCTGATGTAGAGGTCCTGGCAAGCCAGAGTCCAGGACAAGAAGCTCCTCTGCCACACACTTTTCATCAGTGAAGTTGGCAAGTGAGGTCTTAGTGAGGCCACTAGCACCAAGCAAGTCCTAGGGCCACATGACAGAGCAGCTTCACAACAAGCCTCCTTCCCTACCCTGGTGAGCTCCATCTAGAGCTTCCAAAAGCTTATGCTAAACACAAGTTGAACTCTATATGCCTCATGAAAGCATTACTGGGTGTCAACTGGGCATTGCCCTACACCTGTGTAGGCCTGGGAACCACCTATGTCCCCAACATCTTCTCATATCTTTGCTAAGGGTTGGTTCCCCAGAGAAGAACTCGAAGCCAAGCTCAAGTCACACAGTCAAAATAGGGGGAGTCCCACCTTGGTGCTCAGTGCAGACAGCAGGAGGAAGAGCTCTGAGGAGTAGCTCTGGCCACACATTGTAAACCAGGCTGTGGAGGAGGGTCTCGGTCCACAACACTTCCCCACAGAATGGGAAGCATTTAATGGATCAGAAACAGGATTCACAGCCTAGGTCCTCATATCAGAGGCCAGCTGTTGAGTGAGGAGATGTAGGACCTTTTAGCTTTCATACTCAAAGGCACAGTTGAGACACCCTAATCCTTCCTATGCTATGGACAGGCCAAGCACACAGCTCCAGATCTAGCTCCAACAGGGTGTATGCCCCCCAGCCCTCCTGGTGCATCAGGTACTCACATTCAAGGCATTCTTTGCAGCTTCAGCACCAGCTCGGCTGTCAAAGGTCACAAAACCAACTGGCTAAAAGAAAGAATAATTTCAGTTTGGAGGCTTCTTCCAGCTCCTCAGACTACCCTGCTACCCACCTTTGCCCCAGACAGCTTAGAGCAAGCAGAAGAGACCATCTAAGGCTGCAGAGGGCCTTCAAAAGCAGAGCTTGAAGGGTCTTGGGTCATCAACCCAGGAATCCTTATCTGTGTCTGCTCTCACCAGATCAAAATGCTTCAGCAATCCTACACATGGGGGCACTGCTCGCCCTCGTAGCCCCCAGCAAGGGTACCCTTGCCCACAAGTGGATCTACTGTCTGGATTAGGATGGAACTGGGGAAGGTTCCGACAGTATAGATTTTAAGGCTACAGAATCAGGTCTCACCCAGCCTAGATATACTTGTGTAACAGCAGGAAATAGAGTCATTCAGCATGGGCCAAGAGCTTGAGGCCACCAGGACAGTGGGGGCGAGCAGAACCCAGCTGTATACATGGTGCTGAACACAGTGAAATGGTATCAGTCCCCCCTCCCTCACAGCATGTCTGGTTTTCTAACAAAAGCCAGAACCACCCAAGGTGGAAAAAGAAGGTACCTGCTTTGAAGTTAGCTTGATCAGTGACCCTTCATAACCCTACAGAAAGGAAGAAAGCAAGTTAGTGTCAGGTTCCTGAAGGAGCCATGCTACAGCTGAGAGACAACATGACAGCTCCAGGAGTTCCTGTAGCACCAAACCCTTCCTAAAGCATGGTTTGAAACAGAAGTAGGTCCATCAACACTGCCGTTCCCCACCAGAAGACAGAGATTAGACCAAGGTCAGAGCAGACCCATTCTGTCCCTTTAGAAAGAAATACCATTTTCTAGCTCTTCATCAAGCTACTGAGAGGACTACCCTGACTGGCTAGTGCCGAGAGCACAGAGAACCCTGTGCTAGAAGGGCACAAACCAAGGAACCCCACTTCCCCCAGGGACAGCCCATATGGTGATCTAGTGAAGGATGGACAAGGGGAACAGGACACATCCTCAAGGAAGGGCTGGTCCAGCTGGGCAGCAAGGCTGACCAAGCAGCCTCAGGGAGCTTGGATACAGGTGCCAGGGTGGGGCTACCCAGCTGAGCACAAGCCATGGGATACCATGGCAGACATCTTTGCTGCAAGGTTGGCCACAAGACATCAGTTTCCCACCAAAGCCCAAATTTGAAGACCTTCTTACCTTGAATGGTCGGAAGAGTAGGTAGAGCTCTCTGGGCTTGATATCCACAGGAAGGCCACTGACAAACAGCGTCCGTACCTAGGAGAGATGTCAACGAGGTCTACTAAAAGGAAATGCTTAGTACCAAAGAGAGCATAGTCCAGAAGCTAGGTGCAATAAGAGCAGAACAGCTCATACCAAGGTGGCCTTGCAGGCACTAACCCTTCCCTGCGTCAGCAGAGTGCTGTCCAGGGCAAGAGCCCCTGCAGTCCTTTCCTCTCTGCCACAAAGGCTTGAAACCTTTACAAAAATCCAGACTCTAGCAGAACAGTCTGGGTTGATCTTTAAGGTCCCTTCCAATGCAAACCATTCTATGATTGGACATGGACACCAACCCCACAGTCTGACTGGACCTTGACAACTAAAACTTGAAAAGACGGTTAAAAGACGATACACTGCCAAAAGCACAAACACAGGGTTTGACACGCGTCAAAGGCCCCAAGGTCAAATTAGCCACTGATTCAAAGACCATCCTCAATTTTGAAAAACGCCTGACTGCTGTACTCGCATCTTTTGAGTTCTGACAGTCCCAGAGAGGATGATTTTTTGGGTCCATCCCAGCTCCTTCACCACACATCAGACCCTTCTGAAGTTGCTCACAAACCAGTTCAAGTGTTTGTTCTGTTGTGCCTGGCCAAAAGCCAGCTATGCTGCACCAAGACCATGTAGGCTGACCAGAAGTCACATACGAAGTCCAACTGTACTCAGCATGTACAAGCCAAAATAAAGCACCAGCAGATTTCAATCAATAGACTTTTGAAACCATCTACAGTAGTTCACGTGAATAGCCATGAAACAGTGCTGAAGGCTCACAGCCTGGGAGAACTTCGCTCAACAGCCAGACAATCACAGCTGCCTTCTCCCTGCACTGGGAGACATTGACCAGCAGCCTCTTTCCACAGAAGGCAGCATGATGAAGCTGCCAAGACTTCTTGTAAATCAGCACAGAGCTGGAAAGGGAGGTTACACACAACAGAGGTCACCAAGACACTAGTGATCATTAAGAAGACGATGACCAGAAGACCACAAGCACAGCTCAGCTAACAGTGACAGACAGACAAGGGAAGACAGAAGACTAGGAACGAGGTGGAGCTCCATGTTCCTCACTCTTCACTGTGTGGGGATGCTGCCTACTGATCTGGTCTCAAACAAGCCACGAGGAGCTCATGGGACAGCACTGACGCTCAAATGCTCTGAATGGCACCAAGCAGTGCCAGACACTTCTGAGCTGCAAAACATGGAGCTGGACCAGGAATCCTAAGCCAGAGCCCATGTCGTGTCCCATTTCCAGTCTTGAGTGATCCCATCACATTTGCAGGCCAGAAGCACTCTGCTCCCACATTTCAGTTTCTGCTCAGCCATTTCCCCTTCCCCAGACCAAGCTGATTGTAGCTGACACCTTGTTAAACCTCTTTTGCCAACAAAGTGAGCAGCACACACGTCCTGCTCCTGGGCTGGAGCTCTTCTCCAGCCTGGCACATCTCAAGGCTGCCACAGAACTCAACCACTGAGCATCCTTCTTTCTTACCTGGTATCTTCCCCATCCCCTCTCCTGATCCCTCAGTATGGATGGTCCTACCAAACATCCCACCTTTTGCTTTTCCCTGTCTAGGGGAGCCAGTTGCTACCTGGAGCACTCTGGAGACACTTTCCATGCCCAGGCTCTGTCCTACAGTCTCCTCAGCCAGCCCAGCCCTTCACTTCATGCTTTGATGCATCAATCCAGAGCCACCTCATGCCCAAACAGAGGGCAATGGCCACATCCCTCAGCTTGCTGGCTGCATGGAAGACTGGTGCTTGCGCTTCAGCGTGAGCTATGTAGAGCGCCTGCAGTGCATTCCCCAAAGATGCACAGCCATCTCTTGCAGAGGACGACTGTGCAGAGGATGGTGGCACTCATGTGCCTCAGCCATGTGAAAGCACCATCCATCCCTTTTCAATATTTCAGGATGCAAGCTCACTCAGCCCCCAGAATGGATGTTTCTTCCAAGCAGATAGAAATCTGCATCCCTGTTGGGTCTCTAAATGGTCCCATGATGTGTCTCTCGGTAAGTCCTTGCGACAGGCGTGACAGAATGGAAGAGGCACGGCTGCTCAGAGAAGGGGAAGTCAGCTACTCTGAGCCCTTACAGCAGCCTCAGAGCAATGCAGGGGCCTCGGAAACCTCTTTGTTGGTGGTAACAAGCTCCTGATGCAGCCCCAAAGTTGCTACCAAGGTTGGAAGCAAGAAACCTCCTCTCACAGGCTGAAATCTTCTCATGGCCTCCAGGTCCAGTCTATCACCCTACACAGCACTGGAAATGGGAGCCCAGCCAATCCACAGCACTCACCAAGGGTTGGCACCAGCCCAACTAGTCAATCACAAATGCCACCCACTAACAGATTAAATCAAGGTTTCCCCAAGGGTTTCAAGACAGGCTAAGGAAGGTCCCTGCTCAGAAAAGCTTGTTAGAATTGATGAGACCAAGAGGTTGTTTTTTTGACATCTCTGCAATTCAGCACATCCATAAGTGATCTAGAAAATGAGAAGGAGAAAGCGAGACCAAGTTTATTCAGGGAAGGGAGGGTGAGGCTGGTGAGACCTGAGTAATACACTTGAGGGACAGAGTGAGGTAAGCCAGAGGGAGATTGTGCCCGAGATGAGGTGTAAACACGGGACCAGCAGCAACCAGAAATCAAAGGAGATCTGGGTTATCCCATAGGAGTAAAGCAGGAGGCAACTTGCCAGTCTGAGCATCTCATGCACTGCAGACAACCCTGCTCCAGCCTCGTCCTCCCAAAGAGAGGACACTGCGGATAAGGGCAACAGGGTCTGGACAAGCATCTTCCAGTGGAAGAATCAAACTGGGACTCTCCAGTCACCCCTTTGCAGCTCAAGTCCTGCATGCTTTGAGAGGCCACTAGGACCATCCAGGGCTGGTGAATCCAGGCTTCCAGCCCTTGCACTCAACATGCCATGACAACATAGGCTTCTGCTTAAATATATTTCCCCTTATTCAACTCCTTGACACCAAACACCAGATCCATGTAGATATTCAGTCTTCCCAAAGAGCACCTGGGTAAGACGCAAAAAGAGAATCCATCCAGGGCTAGATCAGGAACTGCCTGGGCCAAGCTGCACATTCAGCAGCAGCTTGGAGATAATACAGCAGAAGCAGACCTCTAGGAATACCTTGTTCTTATGCTTACTCTTTGACTCTGCCACCAGTCACTTGAGGCAAGGTCCCAGGAGAAAGCAACCCCATCTTGCCCAGGCTGACTTGACCCTAACTGGACACCCATGCATGGGGCAGCGGGGAAGGGAGCAGCTCTCACCTAGGACAGCCCAGAAGGGTCACTACTGGAGGCCCTGCAGAAAACACTTCCCCTTCCCCATCCCTGCCCCTCAGGGGATGCCCCCAGTCCAAATACCTGGCAGAGATGGAGGAGACATAGAAAACAGGATTTGTGCCAGGAGGGACAGGACCATCTAGGCCATTTCTTAGACAGGATCCCAGCATAGCTTCCCACACAGGAGGACTGGGGGGGGAAACGACAAGGACAAGTCCTTAGGGGCCCTAGAGCAGTCTATACACAGCTGTATCTCCCAGATGAGACACATCCAGCCTAAGCACAGCCAAGTACTCAGCACTGAGGTTTTAAATGAGACAAACAGCAACAGCCGTCTCTTCCTACCACAGTTCCAGCACTGACAGGAGGTCAGCATGGGTCTTACAACATCCACATCTCCTGTCCACATCTGCTTTTAGATGAGCTCTTGGAAGGGAGGACCCTGTGGAGCCAGACACTGCCCTGCAGTCCAGCAAGGGTTAAGTTATGTCAAACATTAGATGCAGAGGTACAGGGACCCACATACAGCAAGGATGCTCTGGTAGGTCTCCAGTGCTGGGCTTTAAGAGACTGCCCCAAAGCCTCACAGAAGCCAGCAAGGTTGACCCTCCCCTTCTGCAAGATCAGCCCTTCAGTGGCACTGCACACAACTCTGCTTTTGTGTGGCCACTCCAGCCCCCCAAAACTGGCAGGGTCCTGAGGCCACGGTCCCAGCACCTGGAGCACACAAGCCTTTACCACCAGTGGTTCAAACACACCTGAGGACAGCTATAGCAGGAATGTGCTCTAGTGCCTCATCCACACCATGCCACAGGATGTCCCTCATCTCCAGGAAGCCACTCCCACCTACATGCCATTTTCCCTGGGGAAAAGCCATAGAATCATAGAATCATTTTGGTTGGAAGAGACCTTTAAGATCATCAAGTCCAACCGTTAACCCAGCACTGCCAGGGCACCACTAAACCATGGCCCTCAGCACCACATCTCCACAGCTTGGAAACCCCTCCAGGGATGGGGACTCCACCACTGCCCTGGGCAGCCTGGGCCAGGCCTTGACAACCCTCGTGCAAAAGAAATTGTTCCTCGGGTCCAACCTAAGCCTCCTGTGCTGCAACTTGAGGCTGTTCCCTCTTGTGCTGGTGCTTGGTCCTTAGGAGAAGAGCCTGATCCCACCTGGCTCAAGCCTCCTGACAGGGAGTTGTGGAGAGTGAGAAGATCTCCCCTGAGCCTCCTTTTCTCCAGGCTGAAAAACCCCAGCTCCCTCAGCTGCTCCTCACCAGACCCCTCACCATATCCCACTCCTTTACACCAGTATGTCCACCAAGCCACCTTCTTATGCCATCAGCAGAAGGGATCTCCATACCATCCTGCTTGTCAGAGACAAGCATCCCCAAGGCAGTTGCCACTGGGCAGCCACCTTGAGATCCCAGCAGCTCAGGAATATTGGCTATAGCTCTTCCCATGGAAGAGCATACCAGTGAGGTGCCACTCAAGCAACCAGGGCTGTCAGCAGAGGTGCAGGGGGGATACAGCACCCTGGCCAAGGCTGCCAGTGATGCAGCTACAGCCACTTGATGCAAGACCATTGGAATGAGGTGAGGCCACCGGCTGTCCCAGGAGCTGGGACTTATAAGGCACTGCAGCAAAAGAGGGGGAAATGCTCAGGAACTCAGCCATGGGGCTTACAAACAGGCCAGCACCCCCATCTCACTGCCCCACACGGGACATGGGGCTGCAGGGTTCCTACCACTGCACTAAGTGGACCCAGCCCTGGGCAGCTTTGCTCCTCAGCACATCATATTCCCAGGAAACACAGGGGAGGGAGAGGGTTGATCTGCTCTAGGGATGGCTTGGCAAGAAAGGCAGGCAGACTCAATGTGTGTCCCAAGGGCAAGGAGCTTGCTAAGAGGCTCCTCTACCAACCCGTGCCTTAGTTTCCCCCACACCAACAGGCCTCAATGGCAGAGAGGTTGCAAGTGTGTCTCCCTGCTCACCATTCCAGCACTACCAGAGCTTTTATGTCCTCAGGCAGGGTAGCACTGAGCCCCAGTGCAGGATGAGACCAGAAGCTGTTCCAGCCAGGAAGTCCCAAGGGCATCCTACCACCACAAGATGAAAGGAACAAGAGGAAACATTGTGTCAGAGGAGGTTTAGGTTGAATACTCAGAAAAATTTCTCCCCTGAAAGAGTTGTCAAGGCCTGGCCCAGGCTGCCCAGGGCAGTGGTGGAGTCCCGACCCCTGGAGGGGTTTCAAAGCCATGGAGATGTACTGCTAAGAGACATGGTTTGGCAGTAGACATGGTTGAACTTGATGATCTTAAAGGTTTTTCCCCACCTAAAACAACTCTATGTTCACCCATCCCCAGAGGGGAAATAGGGCCTTGGACCATGGCACTTGAAGCAAGGAGGATTTCAGGCATTTCCTTCTGAAATCAGCCTTTTGGCATGAAAGGCACCCATGGAGCAACATTCTTCTCACCCAAAGAGGGGGAAGGAAGGCTGGCTGACCACAAGCAAGCCCAAGCACATGAGCATTTTGTCCCCATGGCTGAGGCGTTTCACACGATGCTGGTTATAGCTGGATCAGCCCCTCCCCAGCACTGACACGTCCCTGCCTGACAAGGGGGATGAGCAACAGGGCTTGGCCACTGCTGTGGTCAGGGCAGGAAGGCGTTTGAGCGAAGGGGAAGCCAGGAGAGGCACCAGCTCCTGCCCAGGGGGAGCAGGAAGCACATGGGAGCCGATAAGTCCAAGAGCAGTGCCCAAGAATAACCCCAGGCCACGGCAGAGGAAGCAGTGCTGGTGCCACTCTGCAGTGGAAACTCCCCCTGCTCCCAGGTCCCATCCCTTGTGTCTCTGCAGGATCTCATGGAAAGATGACACCTCAGCAGGGGTTCAAAGTTGTTGAAACATTTGGGGAGGCCAGTCCTGCAACTCCCAAGAGATTACTGTCCCAATGAGGCTCAGGGAGGTGCTGGCTGAGAACCCTCAGGAGGACATCACAGCCTTCCACCTCACCAAGAGGTCTCCTGAGCTAGAGGAGACATGCACAAGTATCACAGCCAACATGCTGAAGGACACTAGCATCCATGCTTGCACTACACCCCCAGCTGCAGAGGCCCAGCAGCACATTTGCCACCCTCTGATGTTTGGGGTCCTACAGACACCTTTCAGCATTGGCCAGAGCCATGGATCTTACCCACAGGGACAGCTCTCACACCAGGTAAACCCACTATGGACCAGCTCTTCCTGACTGCACTCAGGCATTTGTTCTCCTGGCAGGAGACACAAGGTGAGCAGAGGAGACTGGACTGGATGCAAGACCCTTATAAGATATGTTCTCACCTCAGGTCTTTAAGCAAGTACATGTCTCTGCTTCACCCCACCACAAGGTGATTCCTGGGCACATTTCAGTCCAGAGGCACATGAACCTCTCCTCAAGTCAACCTGTCTTGGGACAGCACACTAATGGCCATGCCACAGCCCTGTGGAGCATGACTGGCATCTCCACAGCCCAACAGCAAGGCTCCCACAAAACCCCAGCGATGCTGAGCTGAAAGTTTGCAGCAACTCTCTGCTGTTGACAGCAGCATCCCCTCAGTCACAGAGAGCTCTTGAGGACATCAATAGGATGCACCCGTAGTACTAGGCCACCACTGCAGCACTCCAGCTGCCCTACCAAGTTCCTGGGTTCCAGCAACCACAGCCTGTGGCCATGGCCAGGTGATCAAGGAGAGCAATGTGCAAGGCTAGTACATGTGGTCCCATGCAACTGTCCTCTAGAGAAACCCACCCCAGCAACCATCAGGCTGGCTGGATGCAGGATCTCTTATCTATCTCCTATCAGCTCTGCTGACCTGCCCTACCACAGGATGACAATTGGCCACTTGGGCTTGAGACTGTTCCTACCCATAAGACAAAAAGCAGAGGTCAACATCTGCCCCTGTCCACAGGACTAGGTGCAGGACATTATGCTCACTAGACAGATGGACCATTCCTGCTCCCATCTCCAAGCAAGAGCCAGTGAGTGAGCCCTGAGTGCAGAGAAAGCCTCACCACACCAAGAAGAGCTCAGACCTTGTGTAAGCCTCTAGCTCCAGACTCATCCACCAACCAGCCATTGTCCAAAGCATCACAACACACCTCTCCGTTGGGGCTGAACTGAGGAGCAGCGCAGACCCTGGAACAGAAAGCCTCACAATCACACCATGACCCCACAATGCAGTGGTCAAAGTGTCCTTGCCAAGCCTGCAGCATCCACTTCTGCCATGCCAAGGACAAGGTTACCTGGCACCTCATGGTGCTGGTACCACCACCTGCCCCAGGGTCCCTCCTCCTCAGACATGCTAGGTTGGCTCAAGATCATACCTCAGTAGGGCCCAGGTTCAGCAGCTCCAGTGGTGAGGCTGCACCCCACTGCCCTGCTCCCTCACCAGGTCCAACTTTGCAGCATTGAGCGTGCAGAAGGAATTTGGTTTCAACCATACCATGTGGCACACAGGTCTTCTACAGTGCAGAAGAATTCTTTCCAAGTACAGCCTCTGCCACATGAGCCATCCTCATGCGAATATCCTCAGATTGCTGCTGCTGCAGAAGATACTTTCCTGCTCCAGGGGTGGCCTGGGATGTCCAGGCATCCCTGGGAACATCGTTTTGGAGACTGCTCACCTCCAGATCTGAGAATTCTAATGTCTTCCAGATAGTGCCTGGTACTCCTGAAGAGAAGGTGCTGAGCACTGCAGGTGAGGTGCTGACCACATCACTTCCACACTCATGCCCCTGTGAAACTTCATGATGAAACTTACTTCAGGCACTTGGAGGTCCAGGACAGGCAGAAGCATTGCTCTGTGTGATTCAAGTAACAAAGTCTTCATGACTTGGTATTGCCAGAACCAGCAAGCCTAAAGGATCTTTTGGCTCCAAAAGCCTTTCACAGCAGGTCCACCAAGAGTCATACTTGACTTCCCACAGTCCCAGTTCCTCTAAAGGACACCAAAGCCTGAATCACTTCGCTACCTGCCAGACATCTCCAAGGGCATCTTTCCAACTTTGGTGAGGAGAAAGCAGAGTGCCTTGCTGTCAAGGGAGCCTTTGGGTTTGGCCTTCTGCAGGCACCACCAGAAACCCCTTTATTTTGAGGCCAAGTAGGGAAAGCTCTGCTCAGTAACTCCTCAGATCAGTAAAGGAGGAAGACTAATTTCTGAACCTGGGTCTCATTTACTAAACCATCTACCCAGCCAGGCAGCAGGAGGAAGAACAGTTACCCCATCACTGAGACTAGCTGGGACATTGATGCTCAAAGCTACTTAGACTCATGTGTAAGGAATTCAGATTTGAAAGAGCAAGAAATGAGAATGAAGCTCCCTTACAGGGCATTTACAGAGGCACTTACAGAGGCACCAGAACACAAGGAGGTAACAGGGAGATTCCCACATCCCTCCTGCAGCAAAAGCAACTCATTGATAGCCCAAGAGGAGGTCTGGGAACACACCAGTTCCCAGAACCTCTGCATGCGTGGTGACTTCAGGGTATTTGTTCAGCCAACAATCTGTCACTAACAGAAAGCTGCATCTAATGCTGAAGAGACTTTTATGATGCATGAAAACAGCTCTGAAGCACTGTCCTGGTTCAGCCGGACAGAACACAAGCAGCTGATGAAGTGGTAACTACACCCTCAAGTTCTTTGTAGGAAAGAGCAGGATCACCGAGTCATTTGACTTCAGAAATTATATTAACCTGATTTATTTCAAGTCAGGAAGCCAGAGTCCACACATGCAAGAGTATCTAGGTCCACTCAAGCAGAGATTACAGAAATCAAGAGATGCCTGGCACCACTCCATGAAGGGCTACAAACATCCAGCACATAACATGGGCTGCTCACCAGTGGCATTCCAGAGTGGTTCTGGCAGCCCCAGTGCACAGCAGCTACAAAAGGCCAGGGATGAAGCACTCCCTTCCAAGGGCGCTGTTTGGGAGCTCAGAACCTTCTGCCTCCCCTAATAGGGCAGTTTCTAACTTAAACCAGTAATACCATAGCATTGATGTGGGCCAACAAGGAATATGATTATCTCCTACTAGAGCTTAGCCTAGGATTTTCTCATGGTCCTCATCTGGGCTCTGCCCATCCAGCACATTCTCATGTCTGATGCTTTCTACCACATCTATGCTCTACCACAACAGCATCAGCCAGCACCCATGGAGCAGCAAGCAGGACCTTGAGACCAGCCAAGGGAAGGGGACAACAGGACACATGGGACAAACAAACTTCAACTGCCTGCTTTGCGCACCTAAACAGCCAGCTCCAGATTTCCCTGACTGCTCATGGACCTGCAACTTTCAGGTGACCTCCTCAAAGAGGAAGGATGACCTTCCCGATCAGAAGCAATGCTTCTATACTAGGTCAGCAATGCTTCTACACTAGACAGGATGAACACACTGGGTTCTTACTGCAGTATGGCCACAGACACAACACGCAGTATCCATAGTAAGCAATGAAGCTCCTCCAGCTGCCAGAAAAAGCTCTGCCTGTATCAGGGCCATGCAGCACCCAGGCAGCTGCACCGGGACACTGGCCGACACGCAGATTGGCGGCTGCTTGGAAAACTAAACAGAAGATAGCGGCGAGCGGGGAGGGATCGAGTTTGGGGAGGTGTCTGGTGAGGAACAGCAGGGACTGACATTAGACCCTGTTTGTTTAACATTCCCATTAACGACCTCGAGAGGAGCAGGAGGCATTCCTGTCCTCCCCTCTACATGTCACCGGGCAGGAAGCGGCTGCTGCGAGATCCAGGGGCTCGCAGATAAGATAAGGGGAAAGGCTGAATTTGGGACTGCACCCCACCCTATCTGGGGCACTCAGCACCCTTCAGTGAATGCCCAGGGAGGTAGTGAAGGAGACTCGCGGGTTAGAGAGGGGGAGGGAGGATGGAGGAGTGTGCGCTGCGCCAGAGGATCTGACGGTGTTATCTGCACAGTGTGGGAAGATACTCCAGCGCACCCTCCTGCTCCCGGGGCACTGGAGGATCCCACTTCGTGCTAAATGTATTTGTCTCTTTGTATCAAGGGGAGCTCTGGGATGTGAGTTTAAGGGTGCGCCCACCCATGCCTCCCCTCCCCTCCCCCCATCATGCTGAGACCCTGAACACAAGGTCAGTCCTTGTGCCACCATCAGACACTTCTGTGGTGAGGAACAGCTCCTGGTCATCCAGGAGGCCACACAGGAACAACAAGCATTCAGAGGGCTCCCACAAGGCTCAGAGTGGCCACCATGAGCCCATCCAGCAGTTCGTCAACGCAGCGTTATTTCTGATGGATCCTGGCAGAGAGAGGGCTTTCTGATAGCAACCCCACCAATGACGGGGACAACCCCCCATCAATCCCAGCCCACCACCTCCAGGACAATTTATTCTCTGCTGTGCACCTGGGTGCAGGGTGACAAAAGCACCCAGAGAGGCTGCAGACCATCTATCAGGGGGAGACTGGACCGTTCCCCTCCCCACACACACTCAGAAGTGGCACAATGGAGAGCAGAGGCCGCTGCTGCTCAGCCATCCCCCAGGGATTCAGCCCTTAACATGGTTTTCCATCCCTCAATGTGGTTTCCAGCCCTCAAGCATCGCTCTGGGGAGGATCAGCCTTCCCAAAGGGCTGGGATTTCCAGGCTCCCAGCACCCACATCACCAAGCCACCACCCAGCAGCTCTGCCTCAGTACCAAGAGCACACCTGGCTACCACCCACAAGGCACCGGCCCAGCCAGAGTGATGCTGTTCCAAGCGGCATCGACCATGGGAGCTTTGCAGGCCAGTGAATAATTGGATCAAGGAGCCGCAGTGAGTCTTCTGCGCATGTGTGCACAAAACCCCCGCTATCAAGTCTCCCTGCACTCGGGACATGGCACAAGACCCCAGGTGATCTGTCTTTCTACCCACCCACACCAGTGCCACCCAGTAAGTCTGGGACGTGTCACCAGCAGCATTACATCCGTATCCCATTGCGTCACCTAAGCCCTGCTCCGTGCCTGTGAGAGGCGGCTAGGGCCACCACCTGCCAATCCATTCCACCCCATTACCCGGGAGCCCCCACGCCCCAGTTGAAGACCAGTGGACGCGATGGCCCCAAGACACCTGGTGCATGGGGACCGCGCAGCCCTGGTGGGTGGTGGAGCAAAGCCCGGCGCCATGTTGCAGCGGCGCGAGCGCACGGTGCACTGGAGGAGAGCGAGGGGAGGGGGCAGGGCACCTCCCTGGTCCCAAGGGCTGGGCACGGAGGACTGCAGCAAAATGCTTCTACCGAGGTCGGGTATTTTCCAGCGCCCTCTCCAAGATGGAGGGCAGCTGACAAACCGCTGCGCCAGCACCCATTTGAGGGGTGCGACGAGGGAGGTGATGCTACCATGGAGCCAGCAGCTGCAGCAATCAGAGGGCAATTGTACAGGGCTGTACATATCGGCTTTGGCATGTGGCTATGGACAAGCAACCCTTGCAAGCCCTCACAGTACAAAGTCCATCAGAATCCAAGCTCTGGCTAGCAATGGCCATCTAGGGAAAGGGGACTGCTGGCAGGGCAGCTCACAGCACTCCAGTCCCAGCCAGGTTTGTCTCCACCACCACGGTCCCAGTGCATCCCTAGAAGCCCACATGGGCAGAGTGGTGCCTGGGTGAAGTATCCTCATGCCCTACAGCCACAAGGGATTAGGAACAGGGCACCACGGCCACAGGCACTGGTTAGACTGGAGAAGAGGGGATTGCCAGTCCCTGAAGGGATACTGGACTGAGGAGGGGGCTCCCAGTCAGCAGCTGCGGCTCACCTTGCCCAGCCACCAGCCCCAGTTCAGCCCCTGCCCACTACCCAGGACAGCCCATGGGGGCTCCAGTCCCAAGAGCCACTCCCAGCAGTCTGGCCAAGGCACTCTAGTTTCGGCACCTCCGTACTCCAGCTTCCACGGCCCACCTCAGCTGTCCAGCCCGGAGCAGCCCCAGCATCCCACCTCCGGTCCCCCAGCAACCCGGGAGTTCAGCCCCAACGTCGGGCCCTCGGTTCCGCGACCACGACGGCGATGCACTCTGGCCCCGGCTCCGCGACGCCCCGGGGACGCATCCCCGACGCCGCCGGGCTCCATCCGCGGTTCCCCAAAGCGCCAGGACCCCAGCCCCGTCGCCAGTTCCCACCTCTTCCTCGACGTTACCGCTGCCGTTGGTGTGCTCGGTATCCTTGTTGAGGTTGCTCATGGTGGGGTGCCGAGGCGGGGAGGTGGGGGTGCCGGCTGCTCCGGAGCTCCGCCGGGCCGGGAACTGGGTGCCGGTGTGCGGGGGCGGTGCGGGGCGGGGCGGGGCGGCGTTGCCCTCCCGGCTCACATGCGGCGTCCCGGGACTGCGCCGCAGTTAAGAGCCGGGCCGGGCCGGGCCGGGGCCGAGCGGAGCGCAACGAGCCGCAGCTGCGGGGCTGACGCGCCCCAGCCCCCGCTGCCGCCGCCGCTCCCGGTGTCGCCGCCGCCGCGCACCGAGCAGCGGGGC